>BQNB010065709.1:1027-34839 GCA_026074375.1 Tanacetum coccineum
CCTCTCTAAACCCATCAAACGGCTACAATTTAACTTCAAAAGATCAACGGTTGTGATTAAAAGGATCATTCTGGAATCCTTCACCTCTCCTCACCTCTCCTCTATAAATAGCACTCTAGGACTTCATATTTGAGTAGTTAATTTTCTGTTTTAAACATTTACTTTGTAAATTTTTCGTTTTAAGCAATTAAGCTCTCACTTTAAGCATTTAAGCTTTTCATCTCTTGTAATCATTTTCTTTTCACTTGTACTCTTTTAATTCAGTAATAAAAATCGAATCACACATTTAATACTCTTTCATATTTCAATTTGAAGCTAAATTCATCCAATAAGCTTTAAATAAGCTCAAATTAGCTTATTACTTCTAATAAGCTCAAATTTAGATCAATTTCTGTCTTAAGCAATTCCTTTACCAATCTTACTTAGTTACATTCAAATCATGGATACTTGATAAGTTTTGAGCTCAATTTGGAAGGACAAATGAAAATAAGCTAAATTCTAGCTTATTTTGGTTTAGAGGCAAGGTGCCATTAGGTTTAAGCATTTTTAAGAGCTACTCACTCAACTAGAGTAGCTCTAGTTCTGAGACTCCAAATTTTCAGGTCATCTTCTTTTATTTTCATTTAAGCCAATTCTAGCTTATTTTCAACTTGCTTATTTCTGTTAAGTATTCATTTAAATCATGTTCATAAGGTTTACTTAGCTTAAATTTGAATTGTTTTCAGGTTATTGTAGTTTTAAAACTAGTAAAGTATCACTTTCACTTTTTCTGTCAATAGTAGTAGTAATAAGCTTAGAGAGTAACTAGCTATTTCTTCTTAATAAGCTAGTAATATTACTGCTTGAATAGCTTAATTAGGTTAAGTTTAGTATAAGTAGCTAAAAAGTTTTAGCTGTTTTAGTCTTTTAAAAGTTTTTAAGCTCAATTTGTTTTGACAGAAAAATATAAAGTAGTGTTTGGTATTAGCTTTAATTGACTCTTAAAGTCAAATGCACCTTGTCAATCCTTTTCATATATTTGTGTTAGGTTATGTTATCAAGTTCTAAACAAGTATTAAGAATTAGAAAGTAGAAATTAAAGGTTTAGAGTTTAAAAGAATTAGCCTAGCACCAGGGCACTTTTTCAAAACTGAATAGGTTTAAAGTTTAAAGTTCTTAAAAAGCATTCACAGTGTAAAGCTTTGCTGAGTTCATGTAGGTTCATAAGGTGATGAATTAGTTCTAAATTGAGCCTGCATTTGAGTGCATTTGAGTTCTTTAGCCAAGTACACCAGCTGCAAAGTGCAAAAGCCAAACACATCAGCTAAGAATTTTTCATTTTACTTTTTGAATTTTTCTCTTTCTATGAAAAACTTTGCAAAAACTTTTTACCTAGGTAGATTCTAGATAGATTGTTTAGCTTACTTTCAAAATTTCAGCACCAAAGGACCAAAAATAAGCTTGTTAGCTTATTTGAAAAAAGCCTAAAAACTGTTTCATTAAAACATTGCATTTTTCAGCTTAATTTTCTTTCTAATATTGTTAAACATAGGTTAATATTAGTTTAGAAACCTTTAATACACATCTTAATCTTCAATAAGCATCTTTTAGTTTTAATTTTCATCAAGTTTTGAGCTCTCAATAAGCAAAAATCCAATAAGCCTTTAAATACATACTTTCTGTAACAGCAACTTATTTGTTTATTTTCTAGCTTAATCTTTGGTCTAAAGTGGAATGTGCCTTTATTAAAGTTGTTTAGATTAAGCTGATAAGCAACTTTGTAGTTTTAAGTTTTTGCTAATTCTCAAAATTTAATAAGCCAAAAATAGGAAATAAGCTAGGGTCTGTTTGGTTCTTTTCTCAAACCTCAGGGGTACCCGTTTCTTCTTTAGTGTAAATTTTACTTATTTAGCCCGCCTACCCTTAACTTTCCTTTAGTTCACTTCCTACCCTGTCTTTCCTATTTTCTTTTAATTTTTCTTTTTATTATTAAAAGTATTAATAGTAATTAGGTTAGATTTTTAATAAATCCAATTAGTTGAAAAATAAAAAGTAGAAATTAGGGCTTTTATTTTTTATAACTTTCTGCACCTTTGTAGTTTCTAAAAATCATTTTTCCATATTTTTCTCATTAAATTTGTATTTTCTAGGAATTAAAATAGATTTAAGGTAATTACTTTTTCTTAGATAAATCATAAAAAATAGAAAAATAGTTGAAAAATTAAAATTCTTTTTGCATTAATTTTCATTTTAAATCTAGTATTTTTGAAAAATAAAAGAAAAATTTTAGTGTTAATTTTTAGAAAAAGTTTATTTTTGATAATTCATTAAATCTTAGAAAATTCATAAAAAATTCAAAAATACATAAAAAATTCCAATTCTTTTTCCTAAAATTTTCATTTTAAATTTGTGATTTTTAGGTATTAAATTTGTTAAAAGTTGTGCTTTAGTTTTTAAATTTCAGTTTTAGCTCGCGTTTAATTCGTTCCGTGCATTTAAATTTCGCGCTAGTTAATTGTTTTTAATTCATGTTCTTATCTTTTGTAGTGTAATCAAAAATTCAAAAATCCCTTTATCATTCTTAGCTCGATTCCGAATTATTCCTAAATTCTCAATTCACGATTTCGTTGGGACACGACCCGAGGAACAGTACTTCCCGGATAAAAATATACGAATTGTGTTTTCTTTTGTGAGATTTTTACCTTATATTTCTCTTGTTTGAGAAGTATTTTGGAAAGAATTCTTACGGGATTAATACTATATAAGTATATTAAATTTGTTTTACCGCAACCACCCATGGAAAGCCCATGAGTGGACTCTCTTGTATCATACCTGGTGATGGCCTCAATGGTCAAGACTGAAGAGAATGCAAGATTCTCCCTGAAGCTAAGAAAGATGATTGCTGATCACCCAGACCAAGACAAGCTAAAATCCAAGAAAGTGAAGCTAGAAGCATTAGGATACCATGTAGAATGAAGCACTCCTATGATTATCTTTGTATTATCTTTTGTAATAGATGATAGGATCCTGTAATCGAATCAATGAAGTACTTTTGTTATAAGTATCCCTTAATTGCTTTCTAGACTCAGTGTGAGAAGAAGCTGTACTTACTCACTCACACTGATAAACACTTAGGCTATATTTATATCTAAATAGGGGGAGATTGTTGGGCCAATTTCATTGCCCACTGATCTTTCACTTAGGATTTGAATACAAAATAACCTAAGTGTAAATATCCTTTAACAATTCAAGGTCACTGAGTGAACAGTCACTCAGTGAGTTGCCTTCAAGATGCTCAGCCTGAGTCTACAAGAAAGACTCTAGTATTCAGTGAGGCGGTTCTCAGTGAATAAAGCCTGAGCCAAAGAAGAAGGTGATGGGTTCAGTGAGTTGTGGCAATAGACTCACTGAGCCCCATACGATCTCCAACAACTAGAAGACCCTGAAGACAAGAGACTGAAGAATAGGCGGGATAGTTTGAAAGCAGATAAGTCCAAGCTCTTATCTCTAGAAGTCAACTTATCCTGAAGAGGGTATAAGACAAGTTCAGTGTCAGGAACTGAACTTGGAAAGAGCATTTGTCCCATACTTAGAATAGATATTGTAATAGGGACAAAGCAGTACAAATATACTAACCTATTAGATCTGAGATAAGTACTCAACACTCATATAGGTGTGACCCTACCTAGGTAGTATAAATAGAACTCTTGTAATGGAGTAGATGTTAAGTTTGTGCATTCAAAGTCGTAACTTTCACAAACACACATCTACTCCTCCAAATCTACTAAGTCCCTGAGCAAGCTCAGTTGGTTAGCATAGTAGTTAACTTTGCATAACACTTTAGGTTTATGCAAAGTTATTAGTGAGGAGATCACACACACATTGTCATTCAATCCCCATTGTAGTTCCGCATACAATGGGGTATAATTCTTAATAAAAAGAGTTAAACGTTGAAAAGTTATTTTTGTGTCTTTTACTTACTAGCTATATTTACGTACAAAAATCTTTTCAAACAACAAACTGTTTTCTTTACTTGCTAGCCATGAGTTAGTTAATGATAACTTTGTAGTTATTGTTCACTAACTAAGTGGGAACAACAAGTGGTATCAGAGCCTCAGGTTTGTAAAACTTACTTAACACTAATTTACTTAAGTTTTTAAAACCTAGATCCTTAAATGGCTGCAGTAAATGATGTACCCCAGCTAGTTGACAAAAAAGGAGGTAGCTATGTTACTGTCTAAACTAGGTGGGAAAATTTAATAAGTGAAAAAAGCGAATGCTTTGCTACTTAGCAGGAATGGAACCTTATTACTTAAAGTGTATTAAGGATGGTCCATTTCAGCCGAAAACAGCTGAAGGTGATGCTAAGCCTGAGTCCCAATGGAATGCAGATGAGAGGAGGGTGGTCGTTCAGGACCAACACCTTAAAAGCACTATTATGTCATGTCTACCTGATGACATAATGGAATTAGTCATTAGCTGTGTTTCAGCCAAAGAAACATGGACCGACTTGGTTCAAAGCTTTGAAGGTCCCTCAGATACAAGGAAAACAGGATCAATGGATCTAAATCTTGAGTATCAAACTTTCAAGGCTAAGTCATGAAATATATCACAGACTTACACTCGCTATAAGGACCCAGTCAATAGTTGCCAATGATGGTGTTAACCTCTCCAAACATAAAATCAATGTTGGTTTTGTGAATAGTCTTCCTGAGAAATGGCTAATGTGACACCCGTAATTTGATCAGGTTAGTCAAACCTTTAAAGTTGGCTAAGTGTCTTTTCGTGTTATATGTGTGTGCTATGTGGCTTTATCTGTGTACATGATTATCATTTTGAGGTGCGTGTTTATCTCATTTTAGAATGAGTTTAAGATATTGAGGGTTATTTCCATTTTGTTTACGTGTAGTGACAATGAAATGAGTGACGTGTTTACATGCATTGCTACATCAATATGTGGAGAATTATGATTATTTTGGAAAATATGTCATAATGGAATTAAATTAGGTTCGTAAAATATGAGAATTTGTAATTTGTAATGAACTTTCTAAATATAGAAAGTATTTTTATAAATGAAAGTTATAAATAGAAAGTTAGTATTTAGTTTTTCATGCAAAAGGTTTATCAATTTTACCAAGGTTTTTGTAGGAAATTAAGGTAATGAAAGTAATTAAAAAAAATTATATACAAGGTAAGGTCCGAATTTTTACGGAAAAATAAAAAAAAGAATAAAAAAAAAATAAGGAAAAAATGTATTTTACTTATTAACAAGTTTTAATTAGATTAGGATTCTATTTATTAAGTTTAGTATAAAACCTTAGCTCCATTGTTTTCTCCCCCTTCTCCTTTGTGCCGTACGAAATCCCTCTCCCTAAGAACAAGGAGAACAAAACTTTTGATCAAGAAATCTTGGTGTTAGATCATGTTAATTAAGTAAGATCATTAGGTTTGTTCTCCATCCGTGTTTATTTTTTCAAATAATGTAACAATTTTATGTTGGTTCATTAGGGTTTAAAACTTACTGTAATTAATTGATGTTGTGATTTCAGAGATGCTAAAGGCAGACCAGAGGAGATCTGCAGAGATGAGAGAGTTGAGGACAACTGATCATACCCGACAGCAGCAGCTTATACAAAGATTGACAGTTATGCAGCCTCTACAGAGAGAGGTGACTCCACTATTAGGACAGGTGACCACCTTGCAGGGGCAGGTGACAGCCCTACAGGGATAAGTGGTAGCATTACAGGGACATGTCACAGCACTACAAGGACAGGTTACAGTACTACAGGGACAACAGGGACCCACTGGAGGTCCTGCACAGCCAGAGCTGCCAGAGGAGGCTGGTAGCAGTTCATAGATTAGATCATGTTATGGCTAGTCATTTTGTATATAGCCTACTAAGTATTACGGGTTTAATCCCGGCTAGTAAGGCTTTAGGTTGTTATGTTTATTTTGTAACCTAAACATTATGATCATTTTGTATCTGGATCATTCATGTATGTTTTCCAATTTATATATGGAATGGTTGTATTATGTCACGTTTGTAATCGAATTTGTTTATGAATGAATGTCGATTTGGTTATATCATTGTTGATTACAATTCAGTTGTATATTTCACTGTGTGATGTGATCTCACTTTATTTATCATGTATATGTCATGTCATGGTTATGATTTTATGAAATCTAACGGGTATTGTATTTTCTTGTGATTGAAGAAAATGGCACCAAAACGAGCCACAAGGTCAACACCGGTCACAACAACCCCAGCCTCAACAACAACCACCACCACATCAGTCACTAATGCCCAACTTTAAGCAATGATTGACCAAGGTGTCAGTGCCGCTTTGGCAGCACGTGATGCAAACAAAAATGGCGATGACAGCCACACTTCGGGAACAGGTGGCAGAAGGACTGAACGCATTATTCGAGAATGCACTTACCAAGACTTTATGAAGTGCAAACCTCTATATTTCAAAGGCACTGAGGGAGTTGTTGAATTAATTCAATGGTTCGAAAGGATGGAGACTGTTTTCCGCATAAGCAATTGCCCTGTGGAAAATCAGGTTAAATTTTCCACTTGTACTCTTCTAGCAGGTGCTCTAACATGGTGGAATTCCCATGTTATGACTGTTAGTCATGATGCTGCATATGCAATGACTTGGGCCGATCTGAGGAAGAAGATGACTGACAGATATTGTCTAAGGAACGAGATGAAAAAGCTCGAGGCTGAATTGTGGAATTTGAAAGTGAAGGGTACTGATGTGATAGGGTACAACCAACGTTTCCAGGAACTAGCACTGCTGTGTGTTAGGATGTTTCCGGAGGAGTCTGACAAGATTGAAAGGTACGTCGGCGGATTACCCGACATGATCCATGGAAACATTGTAGCATCAAAACCGAAAACCATGCAAGAGGCTGTTGAAATGGCCACTGAACTGATGGATAAGAAAGTCATCACTATTGCTGAAAGACAGGCTGAGAACAAAAGGAAGTTTGAAAACACTTCCCGAAACAATCAAAACCAACAACAGCAGAACAAGAGGCAGAACACTGGCAGAGCCTATAGTGCAGGGACTGGTGAAAGGAAGCCATACGGGGGATCTAAACCCCTATGCGCTAAATGCAACTATCACCACGACGGTCCGTGTGCTCCAAAATGTCATAAATGCAACAAAGTTGGCCATTTTACTCGTGACTGTAGGAGTGTGGGAAATGCCAACAATACTAACAATCAGAGGGGCACTGGGTCAGGCCAGAAACCTACTTGCTTCGAGTGTGGAGTTCAAGGACACTACAAAAGGGAATGCCCAAATCTGAAGAACAACAAAAACCGTGGAAATCAAGTTGGTAATGACAGGGCTCCAGCCAAAGTGTATATGGTAGGACGTGCAGGGACAAACCCAGATTCCAGTATCGTGATGGGTATGTTCCTTCTCAACAACCGCTATGCTTCTATATTATTTGATACTGGTGCCGATAGGAGTTTAGTGTCTACTACATTTAGTTCCCAAATGGATATCACGCCATCTACCTTAGATCACTATTATGATGTCGAACTAGCTGACGGGAGGATAATTGGGTTAAACACTATCCTTAGGGTTGCACATTAAATCTCCTGAACCACCCATTCAACATAAATTTAATGCCCGTAGAACTTGGTTGTTTCGACGCTATAATTGGGATGGATTGGTTGGCAAATTACCAAGCAATCATTGTGTGTGCTGAAAAGATCGTTCGTATCCCCTGGGGAAATGAAACATTGATTGTTCACGAGGACGAAAGCAACCAGGGACACGAGGCTTGTCTACACATTATCTCGTACTCCAAAACACAAGAATACATGTTAAAAGGATGTCCAATCTTTTTAGCACAGGTCACTACAAATGAGGTTGAAGACAAGTCGGAGAAGAAGCGACTTGAGGATGTACCAATAGTTCGAGATTTTCCTAAAGTCTTTCCTGAGGACTTGTGGGTCTTACTCCAACTCGACCAAGGTGAATTCCAAATCGATTTTGGTACCGGGTGCTGCACCTGTAGCTCGGGCGCCTTATCGATTGGCACCTTCTGAAATGAAGAGTTGTAGAGGCACTAAAGAACTATCTAACAAAGGCTTTATAAGACCTAGTTCCTCACCCTGGGGAGCTCCGGTCTTGTTTGTCAAGAAGAAAGATGGATCATTCTGGATGTGCATTGATTATCAGGAATTGAACAAGCTAACGGTGAAGAACCGTTATCCGCTCCCAAGAATTGATGATTTATTTGATCAGCTCCAAGGGTCGAGTGTCTACTCGAAGATTGACCTAAGGTCAGGTTATCACCAACTGAGGGTTCGAGAAGAAGACATTCCAAAAAACACTTTCAGAACCCGTTATGGCCATTATGAATTTCAAGTTATGCCGTTTATTTTGACAAACGCACCTGCCGTATTCATGGACCTTATGAATCGGGTGTGCAAACCATATTTGGATAAATTCGTGACTGTCTTTATTGATGATATTCTGATATATTCAAAGAACAAGCAAGAGCATGAAGAGCACCTTAAACTAATCTTAGAATTGCTTAAGAAATAGGAGTTGTATGCCAAGTTTTCCAAATGTGAATTTTGGATTCCTAAAGTACAGTTCCTAGGTCACGTGATTGATAGTAAGGGTATTCACGTGGATCCCGCCAAGATCGAATCCATTAAAGATTGGGCATCACCTAAGTCACCAACAGAGATTCAACAATTTTTAGGTCTTGTTGGGTATTACCAGAGATTCATTGAAGGGTTTTCTAAGATCGCCAAACTGATGACCAAGCTCACTCAGAATAAGGTCAAGTTTGAGTAGGGTGATAAATAAGAAGCAGCTTTTTAACTGTTGAAGCAGAAGTTGTGCAGTGCACCAATCCTGGCCTTACCTGAAGGAAGCGAAGATTTTATCGCATACTGCGATGCTTCAAAGAAGGGTTTGGGCGTTGTGTTAATGCAAAGAGAAAAGGTGATTGCTTATGCATCACACCAACTGGAGATTCATGAGAAGAATTATACGACTCATGATCTGGAACTTGGAGCAGTAGTGTTCACTCTCAAGATTTGGAGGCACTACCTGTATGGAACCAAGTGCACAGTGTTCACTGATCATAAGAGCCTACAACACATTCTTAATCACAAAGAGTTGAACATGAGACAACGTCGTTGGTTGGAGTTGCTCAGTGATTACGATTGTGAGATTCGTTATCACCTGGGAAAGGTAAACGTTGTTGCTGATGCTCTAAGCAGGAAGGAGAGAGATCAACCATTAAGAGTTTGAGTCTTAGTCATGACCATTGGCTTGGATCTTCCCAAACAAATCTTGAATGCCCAGACTGAAGCACGAAAACCAGAGAACATCAAGAATGAAGATGTTAGAGGAATGTTGGTTGAAAATGCTAAAAATCCAGAGGCGATTAGGACGGAAAAGTTGGAACCCCGTGCGGATGGAACTCTATGCCTCAATGGCAGGAGTTGGCTACCCTGTTATGGCTATTTGCGGTTTGTGGCATGCACGAGGTCCCACAAAGCATTGTGATCTGTACTCTATACTTCGGTCCGTCAAAGAATGTACCAAGATATGAAGAAGCTATATTGGTGGCCCAATATGAAAGCCGACATCGCCACCTATGTTAGCAAGTGTTTGACCTGTGCTAAGGTCAAGGCCGAACATCAAAGGCCATCAGGATTATTGGGTACATCCAAGATACTCTGACCGGAAAAAGGACAACATCCTATGGGTTTTTGTCACTAGTTCCTAAGACGTCGCAAGGCTACAACACCATTTGGGTGATTGTTGACCAACTCACTAAGTCTACAATTTTCACACCAATGAGAGAGACTGATCATATGGATAAACTTGCAAGAATATACCTAAAGGAGGTTGTCACGAGGCATGGAATACTTGTTTCAATCATTTGCGATCATGACCCGAGGTTCGCATCCAACTTCTGGAGGTCACTTCAGAATGCTTTAGGTACTAATTTGGATATGAGTACTGCGTACCATCCACAAACAAACGGGTAAAGCGAGAGGACAATTCAAACTCTCGAGGATATGTTGCGTGCTTGCGTGATCGATTTCAGAAAAGGTTGGGTGAATCACTTACCGTTAGTTAAATTCTCTTATAACAATAGATATCACGCTAGCATCAAGGTCACACCATTCGAAGCACTTTATGGTCGAAAGTGTCATTCACCTGTTTGTTGGACCAAAGTTAGAGAAGCTCAAATCCTCGGTCCAGAACTAATTCAAGAAACAACTGAGAGAATCGTCCAAATCAAACAAAGGATGCAAGCTGCTCATGATCGACAGAAGAGTTGCGCTGATCTAAAGCGTAAACCGATGGAATTCCAAGTCAGGGATAAGTTATGCATGAGTGTCGCTTACGTGAAAGGGGTCGTACGTTTTGCAAACAGGGAGTTAAACCCCAGGTATGTTGGAACTTTCAGGTGTTGTAATGGATAAACTTGCAAGAATATACCTAAAGAAGGTTGTCACGAGGCATGGAATACCTGTTTCAATCATTTGTAATCGCGACCCGAGGTTCGCATCCAACTTATGGAGGTTACTTCAGAATGCTTTAGGTACTAATTTGGATATGAGTATTGCGTACCATCCATAAACAGATGGGCAAAGCGAGAGAACTATCCAAACTCTCGAGGATATGCTACGTGCTTGTGTGATCGACTTTGGAAAAGGTTGGGTTAACCATTTGCCGTTGGTCGAGTTTTAATATAACAACAGTTATCACGCTAGCATTAAGGCCGCACCATTCGAAGCACTGTATGGTCGAAAGTGTCGTTCACCTGTTTGTTGGACCGAAGTTGGAGAAGCTCAAATCCTCGGCTCAGAACTAATTCAAGAGACGACTGAGAAAATCGTCCAAATCAAGCAAAGGATGCAAGCTCGTGATCGACAGAAGAGTTACGCTGATCTGAAGCGTAAACCGATGGAATTCCAAGTCGGGGATAAAGTTATGCTTAAAGTTTTGCCTTGGAAAGGGGTCGTACGTTTTGGCAAAAGGGGGAAGTTAAACCCCAGGATGTTGGACCTTTCAAGGTGTTAGGAAAGGTTGGAGAATTTGCTTACAAACTGGAGCTTCCAGAAGAACTAAGCAGGGTTCATAACACATTTCATGTATCCAACTTAAAAAAGTGCTATGCCGAAGAACCGTTAGCCGTTCCGTTGGATGGACTTCATTTTGATGACAAGATTCAGTTTGTGGAGGAACCCGTTGAGATCATGGACCGTGAAGTTAAACGGTTGAATCGAAGCCGCATTCCATTAATCAAGGTTCGACAGAACTCCAAGCGAGGTCCTGAGTTTACATGGGAACGCGAGGATCAATTCCGTAAGAAATACCCTCATCTGTTTGCAAAGACCGCACCGTCGTCAAGTGTCGCGTCATAAGCCTTGAGGACAAGGCTCAATTAACGGGGGGAGACTATAACACCCTGTGTTTTAGGGTCATTGACGTCGTCAATAAATTCACAATGTATCTTTTGTATTGTACGCGTTTGCTTTTAAATCGTAAACGTTAAGTTAAATCACGTAAGCTAAAAATTAGCGTTCAATGTAAACGGACATCAAACGATTAAATGTTTACATCAAGCAAGTGTTAAGTAATTATTTTAATGATAATTATTAACTTTGTTCATTGTATTTTTATTGGTTGCGTAAATTGATTACGTTTCGCGATAAATTGCATTTAGGCATACCCAAAACCACCAAAACTTTTTTACGCTTCAACAAATACCCACATTTATACCCAATACATAAAAATTATAAAAATACAGCACCTATATCTCTCTATGGCCGGATATGGACCAAAGGATACAAGAAAATCTCATAAAAGAACACATTTCCATGTTTTCATGGGATAATCTCAACTATTAGGAGACATCTATCCAATTTCTTCAAACTTTGACCAAAGACTATGACCATGACCATCCTTAAGACCCTCTTTGTGCTTCCTTGACTAGTCATACATGTGCATTACTTATACATTGCATGAGATAAGAAATCATAGCACTTAACACTTAGAAAAAAATCAAAAACACTCTCCTTTGTCCTCCCTCCTACCCACGGCTCAAAACCCTCAATATAACCAACCCACACAAACTTTTATACCACTTATACAAGCATACACACAACATATCTAAGACCTACTAAGATGATTTGAAGGTTTGATCAAGCCTTTACAAGTATTTATCAAGAAAAGGAAGCTAGGGTTTATAATTGGAAAACTAGGGTTTTCTTGTTTGCAAGCTTGGTTTAAAAATCTAAACAAGGGTTTAGATTGTATTTCTCATCATCATACATCACTTTAAGGTTATCTATAAACCTTTATGTCTTTACTTTTCTCATTTTTATAAGTATATATGTTCTATATAGTTAAATCACCATTTAGGGTTTAAACATGTTAAATGGATAACTTACTTGTGATTATGATTTTTAACACTTTTTCATATGATATGAACTTGTGATCTTGGACTAATGGACATTAATATAAGTATCACATATGTCAAATATGGTTATAAAGGATTTATGGTAAACTACTAAAGTGAAAAGTACATAAAACAAGTTTTATATCAAAGTATACTTATTAATTATAAAGGGGCTGTTTGGATTTCGTATTTTAAACAGGGGGTTTGACACTTTATAAAAATAATACGACTCATGACGATTCCAAAAAGGTAAGAAACTCGAAAAACGGATTAATAACGAAAAAGATACGATAAAAATACGATTTACGTTAATACCGGGTTTTATAAAACTATTTTTATAAAAGTACTATTCATGACAGAAACTTTTATTTTTGTAAACCTCATAAATCAATAGAACTTTCAATTACGAGAACGTGCTCGAAAGAATCGCTAAAAACGGAGCTATAACGAATAAGATACGACATTTACGAGTTTACGCTAATTGAAACGTAAAAACGAGTTTATAGCTGTTGTGAACAGTAAAAACACTATTCATCACAGAATGTTGAAAAATTAAAAATGTAATATTTTGATCACTCGTCTTAGTACGAAAGCGTGGGCATAAGAAACGTCAAAATCGGGCTTAAAACGCAAAAGTTATGCTATATTTACTAAAACGGTAATTATAAACGTTTTTACTTATTAAACACAATTTTACCAAAACAATTAGATGGTGATTGAACTATATAGACCTATATGTGGTATTAGTTAAGCAAAGTGCTATATTACTAGGGAGTTTCATAATGAGGCCTCTTCGGGGTGGCGTATCGACGAGTTGTTGGATTTACGATTTAAAGTGTCCTAGCTCCTCATACGTTCACTACATGACCTCTTAAATTATGATAGCCCGAACGATAGTATGATGTAACTAACATAGACTTGTATATGATGTTAGTTAATCAAAGCGATTAGTGCTTATACGACCTATGTTCATTTAGGTTGCATTCGATCATTTACGTGACGCGTTATCTGTGATATTTGGATTATCAGTAACTCAAGGTGAGTTCATAGCCCCACATTTTTACGATTTCAATGATTTATAACTTTGGGGTGGAAACATGCTTTGTTTTATAAATTGGACGCAAGTGTATATTTTATATTGATTACGTGTTTGCCTAAGTAGCGATAACCCAAGTTGAGCCCATTATCATGAACTGTCAATTGCATAGATGTAGTTGTGAATGTTATGAATAGATCTATTGGGATTGACATCCCCGTTCGGGTGATTAGCTATCACTGGGCAAACGAACGTATACCATGTCGAACATAGGATGTTGCGGGTTAGAACATCATCACGGGCAATGTAGGCCATTTATATGGTATTCATTTATGTAATCTTCAAATGCTTCCCATGCTCTTCTTCGTCCTTGGAATAAACCAAAATATCATCGATGAACACTATGACAAACTTATCAAGATATGGCTTGCATACTCGGTTCATCAAGTCCATAAACACAGCAGGCGCATTAGTCAATCCAAACGGCATTACTTGGAACTCAAAGTGACCATACCGAGTTCTAAATGCAGTAATTGGAATGTCTTCCTCTTTAATGCGTAACTGGTGATATCCTGATCGCAGATCGATCTTAGAATATACGCTCAAACCTTGCAGTTGGTCAAATAAATCATCAATTCTCGAAAGAGGATAACGATTCTTGACAGTCAACTTGTTCAACTCGCGATAATCTATACACATTCTAAAATATCCATCTTTCTTCTTCACAAACAACACCGGTGCTCCCCACGGTGATGAACTTGGACGAATAAATCCTTTCTCCAGTAGCTCTTGCGGTTGTATCGACAGCTCTTTCATCTCAGACGGTGCCAATCTATACGGTGCACGTGCAACAGGTGCAGCCCCCGGTACTAGATCAATTCGAAATTCTACTTGCCTCGGTGGTGGTAGTCCTGGCAACTCCTCAGGAAACACCTCAAGAAAGTCATGAATTAAAGGCACGTCTTTCACTCATTTCTCCTTCGACTTGTTTTCTGTCACGTATGTCAAAAACAAATGACAACCTCTCTCGACGTACTTACGGGCCTTGATACACGATATGACCTTTAATCGAGACACACCCTTGTCACTTTAGACTATCAACATCTTGTTCCCATATGGTATACGAACCACTTTCTCGCCACAGACGATAACGACATCGTGCTTGACAAGCCAATCCATACCGATTATGACTTCAAACGTACCAAGCTCAATCGGCATAAGATCGATTTCAAAAACATGGTTCACTAAGCTCAAAGTGCAACCTTTCAAAACAGTGTTCGTACTAACTACCTTTCCATCTGCTAACTCTACCTCATAACTAGATACTATTTTAACTTGATCGATATCAAGCATGGAACTAAATCTAGTATCCACAAAACTCCTATCGGAACTCGAATCGAATAAAACAAAAGCATAGTAGTTATTAAGCAAAAACATACCAGTAACCACATTCAGACCTTGAGGCTCGACATCCTTAATAGCATAAGCTCGGCCACGAACTTCTCCAACTTCTTATTGCTTAATCTTCTTTGGGCATCGGTTCCTAGTATGACCTTGCTTACCACAATCATAACAACTCCAAACAGGCTGAGCGTTAGCACCCATGGCAACACTCTTCTCCTTACAATACCTTGCCTTGTGCCCAACCTTCCCACACTTGTGGCACTTGATCGTACACTGAGCAACATGGCGAGTAAAACATCGTTCACACAAAGGAAGCTTTCCATCAGTAGGAGCGGTAACCATGGCTCGCGCATTTCCTTACTTTTGGCTATTCTGCAAAGTTTGACGAGAGCTATCCTTTTGATTGCCCTTACCACTACCATTTCCACTTTGAAGGGTCTCCAACTTTCGGTTCTTTCCTTCCAAAATTCTTGCATCTTTAGCTTGCGATTTCTGCTCCATCAACTTATGAGCCATACACACAGCTTCGTTCAGATTAGCAGGCTTAGAAGATGTCACTTCACCCTTGATATTATCAGTCAATCCTCGGATATAAGCATCAACCTTCACTCTTTCAGGCTCAACCATTCTTGGACACATAAAAGCTAGTTCATTAAACCTCTGAGTATAAGCAACAACATCATACTCCTTAACCTTCAAGTTCTACAATTTGTGCTCCATTCTTTGAACTTCTTGTATCGGAAAAAATTACGCAGTCATCAGTTGCTTCATCTCAGTCCAAGGCATTTAGCTCATAGTCTCCAAACCTATGGTTGCAACCTTAGTTTTCCACCAAGTCAAAGCTGGTCCTTCCAGTGTAGCAGCAGCAAACTTCACCTTCTTACCTTCTGCACATTCACTAATCTCAAAAACACTCTCAGTTTTCTCTACCATCTCCGCAATTTGACAGCTCCTTCAACACCACATAAGACAGTAGGATTACACTTCATAAACCCAGCAAAAGTGCACTCACAAACAACAAGTGCAATGTCTCGACCTCTAACTGGCCTAGATCCACTAGCATCATTTCAGACATTTGCTTGCCTTGCCCGCTCAGCAGCAATAGCGGCATCAACACTTTCCTTGATCATTTTACGAATAGTAGCTTGAGTTATAGGTGCAGACTTTAGAGGCATGATTCTGTCACGTTATACAAAAAACAATCTGATAAGCATTCATTACATGATATACTCAAACCATGGTATAATGACAAATCAATCACCATAACAGTCACACAACATCAAGTAGTAATCAAAAGACAGTCATTTGTTTTTCATCACAAAAGAGTTAATACATAGTTGCATTGTTTCATGAAATGATACAAATCGTTACAACCAATAGCACTTATTTTACTAACTGAGGATTCAGTTTAGTGATTACATAAAAAAAGAAACTACTATTGAATCTAAACTACTAAGCATCATGAGGAGATTCTCGCGGCTCAGATGATGGACTCTTCTCATCTTCAATCGGAACATTGATAGCTTCATTCGGTCTTTCTTCAAACACAAATCCTCTACGAATCATCTCTTGGTAGAACTCATGAGCTCGAACTCTAGTCTAATAGAGATCTCTCTCGACTCGTTCGTTCTGCATACGAAGGAATGTGTTGCTTAACTTTGCTTCTTTAAGTTCCTTCTTCAATTTCTTACACTCAACTTTATCTTCAGCATTACCGAGCTTTTCAACTAGCTTTTCCATTGCAGTCGTTCCTTTCTCCACACTAGAACGCACTTCATTACCCAAATCCAAAATCAACTTACCATAGTACTTGTCCTTTGATTTTCCTTTCTTCTCGACTAATGCATGCGCCGTCTCGCGATCACATAATCGTCTTAAAAGAGAAGCCATCTGACCAAACAAAGAGTTAATGTCCCTCCTCATGAGACCAGGCAATAGACCATCACTGTCCTCACAAAGAAAAGAAGCAGTAGACGATTCACCTACCTCATGGGCGCTAGCAGGAACAGTCTCATCCTCAGACTCAACCGCATCCTCAAACTCAATCTCATCATCAGGTTCAGACTCAGAAGCAGGCGGCGGAGGGTTAAGAAGATCCACCTCTTCATAAGGATATGTCAACGCTGGCTCATTCTTATCTTCCTAGATGTCGATTTCCATATCATCTTCTTCTTCTTGAGAATCTTCTTCTTCCTTAAATTCGTCTTCTTTCGGGTCCTCATCTTCATCCACTAAGACAGGCTCGGGATCAACAGGAACATCATCGTGTTGATTCGGCTCAACAACAGGTACATCATCCACGTGATCAGGAGGAATTACGTTTACCATGATAATCTAGAAAATATCATACAATACTTACTTAATAACGTATCACTTCTTATTATTATTCAATAGCGTATCACTTTTTATCCTTATTGGAATACTATTATCAAAATAACAGTTCGCATAGAAGCGCAACAAATAAAAATTCACAATTCGCAACCTTTTTCAATCTGAATATACCTTAATTATATTTCAAACATATATAATAATAGTTATCATATAATCACATGCCATTCTATGCATACAACACATGCATAAATGCACCAATACACAACAATTCATGCATCCAACACATGCATAAATTTATCCATGCTTAACTATTTATACATATAACACATACGTAAGCATTATAGTTTAAGTTTTCAAAAAGACGCGACCTAGTTCTCCATAACCTTAGGCTCTTAATACCACTCTGTAACATCTCACCCAACGTACATTGGATTGCGCAGCGAAAATTAGCAATTGGATGTTACTAAATAGCACCATTTACCAAGATAATAGAAAATGACCCAAATGGGACGTTTAACAAACATGTGTTCCATAATTATTCAGAGTTAAAATGCGTTTAGGTCCCCACAGAATCGCAACCACCGTCTATTACAATCATTGAAAGACAAATGTTTCAATTAAAAGACATTGTTTTTAACACAACTTAAGACATTATTTTTGAAAGACCGGAACACACAAGTAGTCTTTCCATAAAATCCATCACATGCACGACACCTCCACGCCATCGTTGCCTTCATCCTTGGTTACTTGGGATAAAACATGTTTAAAACGTCAACAAAAAAGTTGAGTGAAATTCATAGAGTTTAAAATAATCAGTAAGCAATAATCTTTGAACACATAATTAGTTCTCAGGAAAACAAAGCAACAAATGCAATGTATAGCAACTTCTTTTCTTTCACGCAATAAGCTCATGACACTGAACGTTAACAATACATATGGCATTTCATATGTTAAAGTGCCCCAAAACAAGGTATTATTGTCATATACCTACTATTTTCTAAATATAAAATATCCGTTTGACAGGGTGGCCACAAGGATTCAAACCCCAGACAAGGTTGTCAAAACTAATAGATCTATTTAATGCATTAGCGTTCACCTCACAAGGCAATTAACGGTTCATGAAATAAGGGGCTTCGACAATAGCTACTTATGCGGAAACAATCTCATAATCGGGTCCAGCATACCATAAAATCATATATGTTTTATTTATAAAACAAACATGTATCCCCCTCGCGGGCTTAAAAACATTTAAAAATAATTCAAAAGCGAGGCTATGAACTCACCTTAAGCAAAAGATCCAAATCAATCAACTCAACAAGCGTAACTTGCTTCACGACTTAACCGCGACCTATATAATACATATATGGCGGTACGTGACTAAAAGTATAATATTTCATATATTGCATACTTGCATACATATATATTACTATTACGTATATACAATCATATACTAAAATCTACAAGTGCGACGTAAAACATTTCTCATTGACACACTTAACACTATTGCCACATTTTCCATAAAGTTTCTATTTTTAGAAAGTTTGCCGAAAGTAAGGATAATATGATCCGAACTTCATATCTCGTTATAATTTAACTAACATTACGAACCCTTTGCTCATTATAGTCTTTATTCAAAAGTTTACACAAGTTTGACTTTTAAAAGTCAAAGTTCGTAGTTGATTTTTTACCCCAAAAATACCCAAACTTGACTCGGCCGTAAAACGTTCGTTTTTAGGAGTTATAAGGCCCATCTTATATCAAAACGGACCTTAGAACATCATTTATCATTATCAAAAGCCTAAAATAGATTTCATTAATTTCTCGATACGCCATAACCAAGTCAAACTTTCTGGTCAAATAAAGTCATCCCAAAGTAATACCAAATCACATTTTTATCAAAATCTAACTATTCCAACATGTTTTACTAGCCTAAAAACATGTACCAAAACTATCAAACACATGCTCATACTCAAAATACTTTCAAATTAATTTTGCACTTGAATCATCTGGCAACAATCATATACATGTAATAACACCTAATTAAATCAACACATAAACATAAGTAAGTGCTCACAAAGCTAGAACAAAAATCGATTTCGCTTCCCCCTTGGTTGAACTGTACGGACGAACACCAAAGACCAAACAACCAAACCTTTTTCAATCAACTAACACCAAAATGACAACAATCTAACCAATCTAAACACCCCTTATTACACGAAATCACCAAGAACACACCAAAAATTCAACTTCTTCAATACTTAATGCATGTAGGATTTTCTTAGTGGGATTTGTAGCTCTTGAAACAAGGATTCAAATGGTATAAATTGATTATATTGCATGTCAAAAATAAAATGGTGGTGGTGTTTTCTTCCTTGTGGCCGGTTCGAACTAAGACGAGACGGGGCCCAATGTGGGTGTTTTTGGGGGGGGGGGGGGGGGGGGGGGGGGGGGGGGGAGGGGGGAGGAAGAGAGTGATTTTGTTAAAAGGAAAAATGGGTGCATATTAGGCCCTATTTATAGAAAACAAGTTTAACCTTTTGGCAATTCTAGTCCTTCCTTTCTCAATCTCTTTTAAAACTAGTACAAAGTGTTATTTCTTTTATTTAAAATCGGCCAAAGACTCAGGTCACACCATGTTAGTAAATATTTGAAATCCATCCCACTAATTTTACTTTAAAATGTTTAATAATCATTAAACCTTGTAAAGCACGACCTTTGAATACGGTTTTTACAAAAACTCAGGAAAATGCCGTAAAATACAAAAATAACATAATCACGCTCTCGAAGCGACAATATAACTTTTCCTGACTATATTAGACGCTAAAAACAAATAGAAACTCAACCACGGTTTGAAATTATCTTATATGTGGTAATCTCTATCAAACCTCATATAGTATAAACGACTATAACTATTTACATAACTAAAAATAATTATCTTAGCTTGGGATAGACGTTGACATGAAACTCGAGTTGTTACACCAACCCTTCACTAACAGATTTGGTTTGGTCCGCAAGAACATGTAGGTCAGTACCTGCAAATAAGTGATCATATGAAGTGTTTTTGGTTCCTTCATTTATACCCTATTGTTGAGGTATAAAATCACTAGGAGCAAAATTTTAAGGATCAGCTTCAGCTGTGGAAACTGCTGAAGCGTCATTTTTTGATACAGACTCAGAGTAAACAATGAAAGATACTGTATAAATAGGCTAATTTAAATTAAATGCTAACATACTACTACTGAGCTGGGGGTTGGCTCTTTTCTAGACACAAAGGTTTGTTTTGAAGAAGATTGCTTCTTGTGTCCAAGTTGAGCTCCAGGCTTTGTGCCTTGGGGAACCCTCTCAGCAATGGAAGAGGGTTTGGGAGCTTTAAATGCCACAAGCTCATTTGTGTTGCAAATAGCCAACATGTGGTCTATGAAGGGAGGTTCTTCAGGTTGGTTGGGCTTCAGTGCCCAATTGTTGACACTAAAGACTTGAGTGGGGTATTGTGTGACCTCATCATCCCCATATCCTTCCTTCATTTAGTGCCTTATCAGTAGGGAGATAAATCGAGTGTAGGGAACAACCTTTTCCCTTTTTTTCTTTTTTAGCTTGAGAATAATGTCCTCCCAAAATATGTTTGCATAGTCTATGTTAATGCCATTGGCTAGACTATATAGTATAATGGAATCTTTGTTTGTGATTTGATCAAATCCCCTAGTTTTCCCCCTAAACACTAGATGATTTGTGCCATTAGCAACATCCACCTAGAAGGAAGCTGACTCTTCTTGAGAGTACCTTTTGCTGAAACATCTTCCCCATACCCAATTGTTGGGAACCACTGCCTAACAACATCAATTGATGGTGGTGTAATATATTTACTAGAGTGAGCTAGGTAGTGTGCACCTATGGCATTCCTAAAGGTGTTTACCCCTACTTCTCTAAAAATACCACTAGTGGAGATTGAGAAGGAAACCTTAGAGTTCTCTAAAGCAGTGGCTGAGTACCAGAATTCACCCAGGTATTCCTTATACATGTCAGGAGATCTAGTAAATGGTATTCTAAGGAAGCATTTGGAAATGAAATCAGAAACACATTTAAAATAATCTTTGTTATTGTGTTCTAGGTAGAGAAGAGCAACCTCATTGTTTGTGTTGAGGATGATGTCTTCAAGATTGAAGCTAACTTGTTTAGCAGCAACAAATGGTTGTTCTTGTTGTGGAGGAATTTGTTCTTGGTTTTCCATTTAAGGGATTAGGGTTTTGATGATTTGATTTGTATTTGGGTTTTACTGTGTGTGTTCTTGGTCAAAGGATTTGTGTTTTATGAGAAGCGATTTATGAATTGGTGAAATGGGTTTATATGATTGGTTGATTTTTTTACTTTCTTTTGAGGGTTTGATTGTGACCAAGTGGAAGTTGTGGGTTTGTGACAAGTTTTAGGGTTTGTTTTTAACATGTGTACTAAACATTGTAATTAATGAAAGTCAGCAAAGCATGTATCTGACACCTAGAACAGTGAACAGCCGTTTGTGCACTGTTAAAGTAGGTGAGAGAAAAAGGTGAGGTCATCTTAACGTTTGAAAATTCATCATTTTATTAAAATAATTTTTTTAATTAGTTAACTTCTTTTGTAAAAATCGCTTAAAAAATTATCATAATTTTGAAAATTAATTTTTTGAAATGACCTGTTGATTGATGTAAAGAAGCTGAACTAGGTTCAGGTTTGGTGTTTATGTCAGGTTGAACTGATTATTGTAATCTTCATCATCATCAGTCTTCCAACAAAGGCGACAAAATCACTAGTGCTCGTACAAATCTATGAATGAGACATATGTGATTGCTCAGTTACTTCACTCGAGAGATAGCTAAAGATTTAGATAAAAGCTAAACTGAACTTAAGAGAATAAACTATTGAGTTCAGTTCTTGACTTAACCAATATATGTGCTTCAGCGAAGGCGACAAAACCACACATGCTCATGCAAATCCATGAATGAGACATATGTGATTGCTCAGTTACTTTACTCGAGCAAGTTAAAGGTTTTATGCAAAAACTGAATTGATATTTAACATAAAAGTTTGTTCAGTTTTGGAAGAAGGCGCTGAAGCTTCAATTTTCTTCAGTCAGTATTGAAGCTTTAGGTTTTGAATCACTGTTCAGCATACCTAGTTCAACAATCAATCTTTTGAGAGTTAGAGTATGGATCTGACATCAATGAGCCTTTTGGTTGATGTATCCAGGAGAGTCGGTCTCATTATCCTTCAAGGTTAAGACCTAAATGTTTTGGATACTGAAGACCAAGACGGAGAGTACCATTTTGGTACCTAAAAATTCTCAACAGAAATAAGGTGGGATACCTTATGTTTGCTTGATGTCTTGCATAAAGCAGTTGAGGATTGAATGTTAGGTCTGCTTGTAGTTAGGTTCATTAGTGGTCCAATCATACCACTATACTGAAACTCATTTACAACTTTGTTGTTGAGTTCAAGTCCTAACATGTTAGGGTGCATAAATGGAGTCTTTACTGATGAACCAGTTTTGTCATACATTCACAGCAGATCATTGACATCCTTTTCTTGTTGACTGAAATGCCTCTTTCAGATTGTTTAAATCTAAAATTTGAGGAGGTAGGTGAGAACACCTATCAAGCTTATTTCATATCTTTGAGTCATCGGTTTTTTTTAAACTGTTTGCACATTTCGTGCTGGTGGACTTAAAGATCAACATGAATTTGTACCAAAATCACATTTGTTCGAGCTTTTATAGATAAACAGTGTTGTTTATCATACATCTTACAAAATGTTTTTAGTAAGATAGGTTGAGAGAATATCTTACTATGCTCTTGAAGGATTGTTTAAGTCCATGAAGGACTTTATCCAATTCTTACATGGTTGAGCAATTCATTTTATCTCAAAACTTGGAGGTTGTTTGACATAAGCTGCTTCTTTTAGATTATCATAGAGGAATGTTTTGTTGACATTCATTTGATAACCTATGAAAGTTATGTATGTGGTGAAGGCAAGAAAGATCCTGATTACTCCAAGTCTTGTAACCGAAGCAGGGTTTTATCATGATTTATTGCCTTATGAGTACAATGCTAGATACTTCCTTTACTGGAGGGAGTTGGAATTGTATCATGTGCTGAAGTATCTTCCATTTGGAGAGGATAAGAGTTCAGAGATCTGAACATCTTCAGTTTTGTGAGGTTATTAATGAATTGATTTTCATTGGTGTGTTTTTTTTGTTCAAACTTATCATCGTTTTTATGAGTTTCTCAGTTTGAAATGGATTATCAGTTTTGATCATTTTGATCAATTTCATTATCTTGACCATTTTGGTCAGCTGAGATTTCTGCTTTAGTAACAGTTGATTTTAATTCATAAGTTTTTATGAAGATTTCTCAGTTGTTAAAAGCGTTTCAGTGTTCATGCTGTTTGAACATTCCTTTTTGAAAATTATACCATAACCATAACCTTTGGATGTGTATGAGGATTTAGTTCATACATTTCTTCTGGTCATGATTCTTCCAAAATTTGTGTAGGTAAACATTGATAATTTTTATTTGTTTTGAATGACCTTTGTTAAAAAATGATATGTTATATTGCACAAATTGGATTAGGATGGTTAGTTTTGCCTAGAAACCCACCTCTTAGTGGGAGTCTTTGATCTTAAAGCACTTGGTTCATTCTTATTTTCCTTGAAAGACTCAGCATTTTTAGGTTGAATAGTTTCTCTTTTCCTAAACCACTTAATGCCATTGTGATCTGATGTGGTATGAACATTGCTACTACATGTTTCATAGTTCTTTATGACATGTTGTGGGTTTCTAGGATTGATTCCTCTTCTCAGAGAAATAATCCTGTTATGATCATGAGTGTCATGATCATAGCTTCCACATACTTCACATATGGGATAGTATAAACAATCATTAGAATGATGATCATTATATCCACAGTGTATGCAGGAAGGAAACGATACTGAAGGCCTTGAAGGTCTAGATCTTGAGGAAGATTCACCTTGACCATTGTGATGCTGATTTGCATTCATGGAGAACATAAAATTAGCATGATCACAGGTTTTGTGATTAGTTCTTTTGCACTTTTTACAAAACAAAACTTCATAACAATTCTCATAGAGATGATTGTTTTGTCCACAAAGTTAACAATTCATTTTGAATTGAGTTTTGTATCTGTTTTGAAGTGCATTTTGAGGAACCTGTTGAGCATACTTGTTTCTGGAGTAAGATGACTTTTTCTTGTTGATTTGTAATTTTAGTTCATTAAGTTCTTTCATTACAATAGCCAAAGAAGGATCATCTTCCATTTTCATGATTTTTAACTTACCAGCAGGAGCTGAATAAATCTTAGAAGCTGAGGAACTTTTGCCTCCAGCAGGAGCTGAGGATGGTTCATTTATTGTGATACCTTTTAAAGTTTCAGCTTTGAATATAGATTTTGACTTCAAAATTGATTTGAAAGTCTTTGGTCCATAAATAGGTTCAGCACCATCCAACTTCTTTAGTATCAGAAGAGGAGTGCTACAGACTGAAGATTTATTAGCTGAATCATACTCAGTTGCTGGAGAGTCAGAGAAAACAACTGAAGGATTAGTTGTGTTTCTTTGTGACTCATTTGAAGGTTCCTCATTAGTATCTTGATTAGGTAGAGTAGAATCTTTAGTTTTAGTTGACTTAGGTATATTACTACTAGTAATAGACATATCCGAGTTATTTGCTAAAGATTTTACGAAATACCAAGTCTTTAAACCCAGAGCTGGAGGTATCTTCAGAGAGTTGGTCAAATCCCAGAATTTTCTTCTTTAGAGTGGGAATTTGTTCATTGATACACTGATTAACTATATTAGAACTGTTTAGCCATGTTTCTGTAATAGATGTTAGCTCTTTCAGTTCAAATTCTTTAAGTTTTTGATTTCTCTTTGAGAATCCAGTGTTTACATGATCAGGGTAAGAATATCAATTTTGCTTGTTTTAATACCAAAAGCTGTTATTTGCATGTATTCAATTCTTGAACAAGATTCTATATTTTGACGAGGACAATATAAAAGAAAAGATTGTTTTCTTTGTTCTTGCAACATAGTTCAGATTAATACACAAATAATCTAGAAATGATTTTTCTATCATCATTATCTTACCATTTGGGAGAAAGTGGTACCTTTTTCATAGAAATCTTAGTCCAATCACCATTTCTGGCACTTTCTTTGCCAATTGAAACTTTTTCTTCATTAGTAAGTGTCGTGAGAGCTTTAACTTTAGTTACTTCATTTTCATCAAACAATACTTCTTCATCATCCTAATCATATGTTTCAGCAATGAGACCTTTATTTTTTCCTGAGGAAGAACTAGAAGCTGAAGCACTGGAACTGAGGAGGGCTAGTTTAGCTTTGACTTTGTGGTATTTAGCTTCAAAGTCCTTGATTTGCCTTGGTTCAGGTTTGTTTTCAGATGAAAGGAGAATTTTTGATTGAAAAGGTGATTGATAAAAGCAGTTAACTGATGTTTTTGACTAACAGTCTCTTGCAAAATGACCCTTCTTGCCATATTTGTGGCATTCAGTTTGGTCATTTGCTTTTGCATTGCTAAACTTTTGAGTACCCTTTTTGACGAACCTTTTAGATTTGGCTAAAAGAGCCCATGCTTAGAATTCCTCCTCTAAGTCATTTAAGTACTCATAACTGCTTCTTGTATCCTCTTCATCATCAAGACTATCTTGAAAGTCCTGGACAATAGAGGAGGAGAAGAAGGCAGTTGATAGAGGAGTTGTAGAGACAAGAGATTTGCTATTTTCAGTCTCATAAATAATGTCTATTAGGTTTTCTTTATATTTGAGTTTACCAAATAGAGAAGCAAGCTCCGAATCTTTCACACGATTTGTGTTTCTGAGACTTTGGCAGAAACTTAGCCACTTCTTGGTAACCCATAATAAAACCATTATTTATTTCAAGATTTTGAAAGTTTAATGCATCATTTACTAACTCATTTATCAAAGCTTTATATCTGGTGAAAGTTTGTGTTAAAGATTTACCTTCTTTGAATTTAAAGGTGTTATAGCATAATTTCAGGTCCATGACCCAACTTTCTTTCACATCAAAGGGGCCCTCATGATATATGTATTCCAGGTCATTCCCAAGTAGATTTGCAGTTAAGCATTTTTATGACAGAATTCTAATTGGTCATCTGAAAGCACGGACATGAAGTAGAACTTTTAGTCGCTGAATCAAAGTTATCCAGCCTTTTCTCTCATTAGCAGACCATTGTCCTCCTGTTTTCCATTACCAGCTGCCATAGGTATATAAGGGACCTTTATGAAATGATGTTTTCAAAATTTAGTGTTGAATACCAATTAGAGTGGCACATGAATCATCTTTTTTTTCCAATTGGTCCAATTTTTCCACCTCTAGTACAGTAGCTCTGCATTTAACTCTACAAGGCCATCCCATGTATTCAAGATAGTCTGAGGTAACCTGTCTAAGTGCTATAAAAACCATTTAAGATGGATCATGATTTTAAAAATCTTTGAAGCCTTTAAATATAGATCTTTTTAAAGGGATTTTATAAACAAGAAGGCTCTATACCACTTGTTGTCAACTTGAATCTGAAATAAGGGTTTATCAAGTTAAACTAATCATATTCCATGGCAACAAAGTGATTTTTAAACAAATATATGAAGACAATATAATGAACAAGTTTATAAAACCACATAGAAGTACTTTTCCAAACGAACAGACTTTAAAATATAATCGAGATAAAATAGATCTATGACCCGCCTTGCATTGGAATACAAATTGGTGAATTACAATTGGGGTGTTATCACCTTCGAACTTATACCTCTAACCAAAGTTAGATAGAAAAGAAAAACCAATTTGTTATGACTAAACTGAAGGTTCAGCTTTCAATGGTACGAGTCAGTTTGTTTGAGAGATAAATGAACTCCTCAATGTGTATCACATTAATTGGAAGAGATAGCATTTACTCTAAGAATCCCTTTCCTTTTATAGGCAAAGGAATTAGGGTTTACAATTTTTAACCTAGCTACGTGGCAAGCATTAAATAGGTGCTTGAGCTACCATTTAATATACGTTTGATTTCTAGTACTAGGTACGGTCCTTAAAGGAAAGTTGTTGTACTATGATTGTAGTTATCTATACACGTAAAATGATATAAGTAAAGAAAATTAACAAACTACCCTTGAGGACAAAGGAAGAAAGGAAAATTCTCACAATTATATATAATAATACGTATATTTACCGGTAAGTGATTACCAGGTCGTATTCCTCGAAGATTTATGAAATAGAGACTACGTTTGTTGTTTGGACAATGATTTGAATTTGAAAGAAGAATTTGTTTTCTAAATCCCTAAAATGAGTAAATTAAAAGGACAAAATACACCTTAACTTTACAACCGAGAAAAATTAAACTTTAACTAGAAACAAAAAACGTTTAAAAACCCTAAACGGTGATGTGAAAAATCCCATAAATATTCAAAAATAAACCACACAATATTTATTCTCTTTTAAATAGACTCTAATGAATAAAAGGTAATTTAAAGAGAAAAGCCTTGTAACAAAAACGAAATTGAATTGAGCTATAAAATTTTGTAAAACATGTGAACGGGAAACCGAATTCACACTTCTTATAAAAAATGAAATTTGCAATTTTAAAACCCTACGGAAAGCAAAACTAATTTTCCTATTAAACTATATGAAGAAGAAAATTTTTCAGAAAAAAGAAATGATAAATTTTTTTGATTATTTTTCTATTTTTTATGATTTTTTAAAGATTTAAACTAAGAAAAATGATTAAAAATAAACTAATAATGGGAAAAATCTAGAAAAATAACAAAAAGTCCTAAATGCAATAAGGAACTTAAGAAAAATAAAAGCAAGTACCCAGCTTATCTAATAAGCTGGGAAAAAGCTAAACTAAGCTACAGAGCTTTAATATATATAAAGCTTAAAACTAAGAACTAGTAAAAAAATAAAAGGAATGAACAAGAAAACCTAATGGGATGAGCTACTTGAAGGCTACAGAGTGGGGAAGACTATGGAATTGTGTATGCAAGATGTTCGTGTTTTTCGAGTCCCCAGCCCTCAACATATTATTTATTCATTTTTTTTTTGAAAATCTAAAAGAACAAAGATGAAGAATAACTAAAAACTAAAAACTATTTGGGTATAAAATAACTTTTGTATATACAGTAAAAAATAATGCTGAAAAATAGCTTATTAAGGACAAAAACACACTTAACCAACTATTATTTTAGGAATATATCTCCAACTCATATAAAAGATTCCAAAGGCTAAAATACTGCTAATACTCAATGAAAATACGCTACTAAATACTAAATGAGCTAAACAACTGCCAACAATAGAATGACCACACGAAAGAAAAAAGCAATCGAACTGAAAATAGAAATAAGCACTTACTAAGATAATTATAAACCAAACATCCCTTAGTGGCAACATAGATCCTAAAAATAGAAATTAACAAATAAGAACAATAAGCCAAACAACTTATCCAAACTTAAGACCTAATCTAACTGACTACCATAAAAATGCTTTTTGAAAAGTATTTATGGAGAAACAAATGCACGATTGAAAAACTACTTGAAACAACATATTGCTCCAGAACAAGGCTGAGTTTATGGTAATGTTGAAAGAAATGCTGAGAAATGCATGATTAATTAGAGCATAAAAAACAGAATAAAGCCAATAAGCTACTATTATGAAACACTAAATAATCGACAATGTACAAAGATGGACCCTAGGTACTTATTATGAAATGCAAAGAAATTACAATCTAATGAACACTTTTACTCTATAAAAATTGAACTTGTAAAAATCTCTTATTACCTAAAATAACCTACTTAAGCCAGTTTTACACCAAAATAGTACCCATACCAAAAACTATTAAAAGCAGACTATAGAAAAACTTATTTGGACACTCTCCAACACCAAAGCTAAGAAACAATGAAAGCATACCAAAAAAATAGCTAAAACCCTGTTAAGCTAAAACAACATAATATTAACTTGCTACTATGACTGGCCTATAAGACCACATATTCAAATTTTAAGCTAGAATTCCTATGAAAACTTGATCTCAAACTTAACACAAACTAGAATCCTAACTAATTATACCCAAAAATGAAAATCAAATTCAGATTAGGCTCTAAAAAGTACACAAACAGCACTAACTTTTGGTTAGTGCTGTTGTGCCAAACACTCCCTTAAACCTTATCAAATCCATTATAAGCTGATTAACAACTAAGAACATTCAAACAAGATCAAAATGAAAGAATTAAAGCTATGCTAAATATTTTTAGATTTTTAATGATTTATAAGACAAAATTTGAAAAACTAAGATCTAAGCTATAAAACTTAAAAACAGATACTCAAACTTTAACTAATAAGATGTAAAAGACAATTATAAGTACAAACAAGCAGAGATTAAGCTGACAATAAGCTAATGCCAGAATTTAAGCTAAAACTTGAAATTTAAAGTGAACTTACATAAGCCTTTGCATAAACAAGGCAAATATGCTCAAGGAGCTTCTCAACAGCTCTAGCTTGTCTAGAAGACAAGCTAGTAAAGTCCTATAAGCTCTTCCAGGTTAAGCTTATCATCCAATAGCAACCAAGTCCATATTAAGCTTTAGGTATTAAACTGATTTTTAAAAGTTTAAGTAGATTATTGATAAATTTAAGCCCTAATCTAAGCTTAGAGACTTAGAGAGCTTGAGATGAGCTTATGAGAACTTATGTAACAATAAACAAACGCATTTGGAAATAAGAGCTTTTAAGTAAAACAGATTATGAAAAAGAAAGTGAACTATGATTTCATTAACTGAAAATTAAGTACAAAACTTTGATATTGAGATTACAATAAGCTAAAAAAACTTTGAAATTACATAAGCTACTTTATAACTACTCCTAGATATCTTGCTGTGAGTGATGAGCTCTTTTATTTATAGCAGGAGTGAGAAGTTTCTAGGTCTTCAATCTGTTAGACGTTCCTTGTAATCTGAACCTTTCAATCATTGCAATCATTGATCCCTCAATCATCACCGTTAGATCATTACGTGAGCACACGGATTGCCAGCGTGGCAATCCGTGGTTTGATCCTCTTGTGCTTCTTTAACAAAGGTTTTAGTGTAAAATACTCCTTCCAATTGTGTTTCCTTGCATCCACGTGTATCCTTCTTTGTTGGCTTGGACCAATGAAAGCCTTTCAATGACGTTTCTTTGTTGAGTTGTAAGCTTGGCACTTGGAATCTTCGTTTGGCCATGTCAATTGAGATTTACCCTTTGATTAGAGGTGAGGTAATTGATGGAGACGACGATGAACAGTAACAACAACATTTCCTGCTTATTTTACCCTTTTTACTCGTTTTGAGTTTGACTGAGTATTTGGGTTTTTGACTTTGGGCCCGGGTAGAATTAAAAGGGTTTGGGCCACGAGTTATTTTGGGTTTTAGGATAACGAGTGTTAACTTTTATTAATAGAAACTTAACACTGTTAGGGCTTTAAGGGACCATTTTTGCAACCTTGTTTAACTTGAAGGGTTGTTTTGGGTTTTTCTAGGTTTTGTCATTTAGTGAGTTGACTTTGGTTGACCAAGAGTTGACTAGAGTTGACTTTTGACCCTTCTTGCTATCAAATCCCCGGCTTTTGTACACTCTTTTCCGTCTCGTGTTCGTGTTTGTCCGGTTTTGACCGTTTTCTTGCGATTTTTGCTATATCCATACCTACATAATCATAAAGACAAAACAAGCAATATACAAGCATTTTAAGCACAATTTTGTCTTTTATGGGTCATTTTTGATATAAAACAGATATGTGTTTTCACACATATCAAAATTCCCCAAACTAAGTGATTGCGTGTCCTCACGCAATATTATATGCTTTAAAACCAAATACCTCAAAACTTCCCCAAACTAAATCTTTGAAAAGTAGCAAAGACTTTCGTGGAGAGAGTTCTGTACCGCTGCATACACTAAAGTGAAGATACTTCCCAATCTTCTAAGGACATGAAGAGCTAATGCTGAAGGAACTTCAGCGACTGAGGCTTAAAGGCTACAGTGACTCAAACTGAAAGACTTCAGTTTGAGAAACACTTAGGGGATTTTATGTTTAAATCTACTGAAAGACTGAAGGGCTCAGGAACTGAACCCAACAGAATCAAATGGTTTCCCCTCTAAAACCTATGAAACCCAACTAGTTACAAAAGTATGTAACTTCTAAAAATATCCACACAACACGTCCTTTTGTATTACCAGAATGCTAGTTCTAATTCTCACGATCTTGCAACGAACAACGAGTGTTTTGCTATTTCAAAGATTAAACCCAAAACCATAATTCAGGATGAGTTCAACCGGTCCTAGGGAGGAGGAGCGAGAGAAAATCTTTGATGAGTTATTTTCCATGTTATATGATATGATTAAATCTATATCTTTATATAACTTTGTGATAATTACGCTTAACCACCAAAGACTTTTTCCCTTTGTTTCTTGTCCCCTATGGCTGGCCACATATAGACCAAATATGGGCTTCTCATATTCTTGGTCTAGCCCATATAATAAGTCTACCACTTAACAAATATTGGTCTGTTAGTTAATTAGTCTAACGACATAATTAATGCATGTTAGTCGATCATGAGATATTTACCCAATGTAAATAATATAACTTCTATAATCATATTAAATACATTCTAAGGATAGTACCTCGTTGTAAACATGTGTGACCCCATAGACACACATATTTCTAGCCATATAATTATTTATTATGATATGAGCATTTCCCAACAGTTATAACTTTTTGCGTTTGATCCGGATTTCATGATATATCTTATGTTTCGTTGTAACCTTTAAAAATAATACATTTTTAAGGGATGCTCATGGTAAACATCCCATTAACGTATGTAGGATCTGACTAGTGTTATGGGCACTCTTTTAGAAGTAAACCTTTTATATACAAGCCAAATAATAACCTAACACTTATTACTAATGAACTAACTCTCAGCTTGCTTACACCTCCATGCCTTTACCCAAATAGTTTAAAGGCTCATAAATTGTAGTGTGAAAGACACAGCGAACCTATGGGCACTCTTTTAATGGGTTATGAGAAATTATTGCCAGTTTGTTCAAGAAAGTTTTTGCAAATGAGGATGAAGGCATAATCTTCGTTTAAAAATGCGTGCATCATTGCGCAAATTGCATGCATTATACTGTAATTTACCATATTTTTGTAATGCTAGCAACGGTCGCAATTGTCGCAATCTATAATTTAGGTCATTTTAGTTAAAATTAAACCATATAAAAGATACTTGCATGTTTTAATGGCCATGTAAAGATACATGTTATGTGCTTAAATACACATACCTTTTACCTAATAAAATGAGCTAAAAAGACCAATAATACATGAAAAATACATTGTATTCGTTTGTATTATAAATTGTGTCTTGCAGGTACGGATATTAAACAAAAGGACAAAAACAATGGCAAAACGGACGAAACCGAGCACGGGATTGGAAAGAGTACGAGAAATTGAAGCCGAAGGCGTATACATCTCTAAGTGGACCAACCCGTACCCATTTTATTAGGCCGAGTCAGCCCATTAAGATGTATACCTATAAACCTAAAGTCTTTTATAAATCCTTAGTCCAAAATCCATATCCTAAATCCATTTCCTTTTCCTGGCCCAATTATAAGCCCAAATCAAAGTCTGTCAACCCACACTTATAATCACATGGTCAATACACGGGTCAAAATAATTACTGTTTATCTTCCCTATGATTTCCCTCCCATTTACCCTGCTACACACTCACGGGTTAAAATCACTCACCGCTCCCATCAAATGCTTCTAGAAGGCTACGCTGACACGTCTGACATCATTTTAGCCACGCTGGCGATCTTGAGCACAATGATTGGAGGAGAGGACGTGGCTACATGATCCAAGGGCTCAGATGGATTTGTTTTGATCTAAGGGCTTGGAAAGATGAAATTGGGGAGCGTCCTCAGGCTCTAGAAGGATCTTTCCCTCATTATAAATAGAAGGCAGATCACACAAGAAAAATCATCTAGGAGTAGGATTAGATTAGAGTAGTGTAGATTTAATTTCCAGCTTATTTTATGTTTTCTGTTTTCTTAAACATTGTAATTTTCAGCTTAAAAAGTAATGTAATCATTTTCAATGTTTAATAAAATTCAATTTTACTTATATTGTCTTTAATTCTGTTTTTACCTTAATCAGCTTTAATTTGTTCTTAAGTTACTCTAAAAAGCTCTTTTATACTTGTTAAACTCAATTAAGCTTTTCATAAGCTTAATTGAGCTTTCTGTCTTTAATTCTCCCCAAAATTTACCACACCTTATGTTGGATGATAAGCCAGAATTGGATGGGCTTATGGACAATAACAACTTGTTTTTAAACAAGCTGGAGCTTGTAGATAAGCTCCTTTGAGCATTTATGATCCTTATTTGACCTAGGATCAAGCTGTACTCTTCATTTTCAATTTATTGCTTGCTTATTTTTTGTTTCTATTTGCTTTAATATGCTTGTTAATGTTGCTTATTGCTTATTTTTGTTTTGTTATAGCTTAGATCTCT
>BQNB010065710.1:0-20383 GCA_026074375.1 Tanacetum coccineum
ATTTTATTAACGGACAAAATGAGATAAGACAACTTAAACCAATAATCAACTCGTTTCACGGTAGCTCTCTAAAATAAAAATGCACAAAGGAGCGGAGGAGCAGGAAAGCGCGAAGCTATTAAAAACCTTTTCCTTTTCGGTCGTAGTTCCTCGAAACAACCCTCCTTATACCCCTCTTATAGTTTGTTTATCAATTAAAGGTATTTCACAAGTGACACAAAGGCAAGTTTTAAATCTTTTGTTCGGGAACTTATTATGATAATGCTTCAGTTGAAAGCATTATATTGATGATGATTTTTATTTATTATTATGGACAATGTTTTTATATTTTTGGTTTTTCTTGTTTTTATTTATCTTATACTAATACTAATAAAAGAAAATGAAAAATATTTTTGTGTTTTATATTTTTATAAATAAAAGAAAATATTCACAAACGGGAAAATTAACTTCACGAGGGAAGGGTCTTCAAACACGACAAACTTCAACTCAATATTCGTTTCACGGCCTCCCCGGCAGCGGCGCCAAAAATTGATTTAATACCCTTTTACTATATATAAATATAAATAAATATATAAATATATAACAAATAGGATAATATCAATAATAGTAGTATAGTAAACCGGAAGTATCGGTTTCTCACTTCGTTGTCCACAAAGTTTAAAACCGGACCCGGGTCGTAGTCCCCGACGAGGCGTGAATTTGAAAATCGAGTGTCGGTTTGAACAATGCTTGAATGATCAAAGATTTGATTTGATTATCTATTTCTACAAATAAAATGCAAAAACAAGTAAAAGAAACCCTAAAACGAAAGTAATATAGGCTAAAACCTAAAACGGGGACGTAAAAACGCGACTTAAAAACCTAATTTATCAAATTTTAAACCTAAAGTGAATTTTTAGCTTTTAATTAACCCTAAGTGACTAAAAAGTAATATTAGAGAAAACTAGACCGAAAACGGAAACCTTTAAAGTTAAAAACGCGAAGAAAACGTAAACGGGATTCGATTCCGTTCTTTAAAAAATCAAAATTTAAAATTCTAACCCTACGAATGCAAATTTATTTTTCCTAGGTGCAATATGATAAAAGAAAATTTTCTAAAAAATAATTATATTTTTTTGATTTTTTTTATATTTTTTATGATTTAAAAACAGTTTTAAAGAAATTAAATGTTTAAAAATAGTGAACTAATTTGGAAAATTATGAAAAAATTCAGGAAAATAGATTAAGGTGTGCTGGATCCTAGAAAAATAAAAGTTTGGAAATTCGGCTTATTAATAAGCCAGAATAAGCTGAAAAGGGGCTCATATGAAAAAGAAAAAAAAACTACAAGAATAAAATAGTGAACATGTATGCTAATGAATATTGGATGAGCTATTTGAGCAATTGGTAAACATGTATGCTAATGAACGGGAGGTCAGGGGTTCGAGTCCCATTGACTCTTTTAATAATGCAACAGTAACTTTTTTTTTCTTTTTTTTACAAGCTTATTAAACACATGGAGGTGAACATTTTTTATAACTACCACTATTTTTGAAACTTAAGAAATAAGCTGATAAAGTTCTAATAAAGTAGGCAAAATGCTATTTTTTTATCTAAGGACTCTCCAAACTAGAATGGCTTAAAAAGGCAAATAAACTAGCTAAATAATGAAATCAGCAAAGACAGATGGGCTAAGGGCCTAATAAGCAAGTATACCCTAAAATAAGCACAAAGATATAAGCAAATAAGCAGGAAAAATGAGCAACAAATTGGCAGACTAGACTATCTATACAAAGAGATAAATAAAGCTAACAGCAATGCACTAAAAAGGGAAAATAAGCTAGGAAATTGAAAGATAGGCTAAAACAGCTAGCTACCTAAACCTAAATAAGCACTATGGACTAAGATAAGCTAATTTAAACAGGCACATAAGTCAGAAAACTCTAAATAAGCTATAAGCTAAATTGCATACAAAGCAGCCTAAAGGGACACTTCTTGGCTTAAAAAAATAAGCACTAAAAGGGGGGGTCTTAAGGCTTTAAACTTATATGAGCTTATAGAGTGGCCTATGGGCTTTCTAGAAAATCCAAAAAAACTAAGGTTTAAAACAAAAATAAGCTAGGAAAATGGGCTAGAAAAGGAGCTGTTGCACCAGGGCACTATTTTGAGCTTTAAAAGGACAAAAAGTAAGCTCAAAAATAAGTTACCAAATATTCAACTTAACAAATTGGAAATAAAAAGGTTCAATAACTGATTAAAGATGGCTAAAAGTGACCCAATAGCATTTGACTGCTTTGACCCACTTTGAAACACAAACACAGACAATCCAAACACCTCTTTAACTAACTTTCTCAACCCTTTTTTTTCTTACTGCAAGCCCAAGATTTAATGAACAAACCCTCACTACCAGATATCAAACAGCTTATAACAACTTAAATAAACAACTAGAAACAATCAATACTATGGCAGAATTAAGAGGAAAAATAAAACTATGCTTAATATTTTTTATTTTTGACTGATTTTTAAGAAAAGTTTGCAAAATGATATTTAAAACTATAACACCTATATATTAAGCACTTAACAGCAATAATTAGCAATAATAAGCAGATTCAAACAAGAAAAAAGCACAAATAAGCAGAAAATAAGCTAATAAGCTATAAATAAGTAAAACTTAAAAAGAACACTTACAAGTGGTCTAAGCTTTTTGAGATGATTTATACCCAAAACCCCACTATTTCCAACCTAAGTGCTTCCATAAGCCTCTACAACCCAATAAGCCATCCAAAATGGCTTATTCATCAATAGCTTGCAAAACTGGAAATACCCATTCCCTTCTTAATGAAACAGTGAACTTATAAAAATCTTTTGTAAAAGCTTTGATAAGAAAACCAGTGGTATGAGCTTGTGAGAGCTTATGAGAATGACTTTGTGAACACCTAAAGCTCTACGTGAACAAAACAGGATTTGATAAACAATAAACTGAATTTTTGTTAAACATAAAAAATTTACACGGCTTAAAAATTAAATTACAGAAAAAGCTTAGAAACATTAAGTTAAAAATTTAAAAATAATTACTATTCCACTCTGGTTTAACTCTTCATTTTCTATCTTCTTTCTCCTTTTATAAGCTGTCCAAGCTTCTTTGCTTTAATTTTTCTTTGAGCCCAAGTCTTAGAATCACAGCCATTATTTGTTTTTCCCAATGAAGGTTTGCAAGATTGCCAAGGTGTCTTTGTTGTATGTGGTGTGGGGTTAAAGTTTTGGCAGGTTGTGGTGGTGGGGATCGAGGGTGATGGTGACAGGGTGAGTGAATAGTGCCAAGAATGGGTTTGGCGGGAAAGGTTGAAGACAAACAGTGTTTTGATATTAACAGGTATGGGTTTGGAGAAATGGCAGTTTTGGTACCTGAAGGTATATACATCTATTGCATGATTCGTCCTTGTTTCCTTCATAGTAGGTCCCTGTAGTTTTGTAAGTGTTGCACTGTTAGTCCTTTTGGACTAACGGTGTAAAGGGATAAATGGTATAAGGGTCTAACAGCTTTTAAGGGGATATAAGGGTTGGGCCAGGTTTGTTTTGTTTTGAATTTGGGTCGTGGGTTTAACATTGGGCTCATTTGGTTTTAATAAAAGGGTGATGGGCTGGTATATTTTTGGGCCTTAGAATCTTCGTATAAAAACCTTAACTGGCTGACCTCGGCCCATTTAGATAGGTACGTGGCCATTAAGTGTTTCTTCTTTTTCGGCATCGAATTTGACTGTTGACTTCTCGGAGTTGACTTTGACTTTGACTTTTGCTGACTTTGGCTTTGACTTGGCTTTTGCTTCACGCTTTTTTCGTTCCCATGCTTGGTTTTGTCGCTTTGGCTTTGTTTTTGTCCTTTTCTTGGATATCTGTTACCTGCACAATATAAATGCAAAACATACAAATACAAGGTATTTTTGGTACGTTTTTGGTCATTTTAGCTCGCTTTTAATGGTTAAAGGTATGTGTATTTAAACACATATCAAATCCCAACATACTAAAACTATTACGTGTCCTCACCAATGCCACAAGCAGCACTTAATAACTAAGTATCTCGATCCCCTCGATTACAACCTCGAAAAGTAGCTAGTGTTCATCGAGGTGAGTAAATTAAAAGAATCATGAGTTTAGAGAAGCCCCATTTTTACCATTATTGAAGATATACGCTCATTACCACTAATATTTGAGTTTTTCTCTTTTTCTCATTTTTTTATTATTATTTTTTTTATTTTAGCAACTAACTAATTTGACTTTCGTTATTTTCATAACCGTTAGGGATCATAAAACAAGATGCATTTCGATCCAAAAATGCCCCCAAAAAAGATATTCACGTTATCGACTTTTTACTCGCTTTAAAACAAGCTTAAAATCGAAATCAAAGTTAAATATCAGTTATAGATGCTACACTTACTCATATTTTCAACTTGTGAATTTTTACTCCGACAATTATTATCTCGTAGGTAATGTGCTATTTTGATTTCAAACGTGGATCATCGTTTTGCAAAATTCTATATTTTCATTGTTCCACTAGAGATAATGAGTTTGAAGGCGAGATCATCCCATGTAGCGACTTTCGTCTTGGCACATCCCAACCTTGCGGCTAAGTGACCAGGCTTTTGACACCCCACAAGATAGGTAATTGGGACTCAGGACCTTAGGTTTAAAAAACCCTCAGTTTCCGTTTCACATAGCTTATTTAAAAACTTAAAATTAAAATAGTCTAAGTTCATAAAATATTTAAATTTAGCAAAAAGAGATCTATTTATTAATTCACACTTAATATTAAACATAACATTTATGCAATTGTAACCCTCGACCTTTTAGAAGGCTGCAACATCGGTTGTGAGCCGGCAAGATGCAGCAAACTTTTATCAGTCTCGGATTTTTATTCTTACTATGGGCTTTCTTTAGAAGGCTGTAACATCGGTTGTGAGCCGGCAAGATGCAACAAACTTTTATCAGCCCACAGTTATAATTATTATTATATTTTTTCATTTTTCATCATATTTTTCAATAGATTTTTTTAAAACTTTATTTCACGATATAGAGAAGACTTCTTTTTGAAAAATTTAAGTATAAATTTGAACTAAGACTAAAATTATTGCTATCAACTACATAAAAATTGTTGATTTAAGTTTAATTTCCAAAAATAGCACGTATTATTAGTCCGGTTAGGAGCTTATGGGAGAAAAAGCCACAAACTACACACATGAGCTTGTAAGATTTCCAAATAATCCTTGTTTAGCATCCGACTCATACTTAATTCTATCATTTTTCGTTCTTCGCGAAGATTCGCGAACGCTTAGTCTAAAAGTTAAGGAACAAGCTAGAGCTCAACACGCTCGATCGAGTCAAAATTTATTCTTATTCTACCCAGCAGGAAAGTCAAAATTGTGACAAAACACTTATTTTATTTTTGAAAATTTTTAAATTTTTTCATTTTTTGGTATTTTGGTGGTAAAAACGGGATTACGCGAAAACAACGACTGCAGGCACAATCAAATCGAAGATCCCCCCATACTAGAATTAAACATTGTCCTCAATGTTTTAAGAAGGGTCTCTATGCAAATCCTAAGCCGTTTATTAAGTATGCTTAAAGATAAACGTTAGTCGATAAGATTTGGATTATCGGATTCCCAAAATGTAAGCTGAGAGTTATGAGCTCATGTGAATGAAGGACAAACACGCAGCTACGAGAGTCATAACAATCCAGGAAAATCCTGGACAATAAACCACAAAACACAAAATACAAGATATGGAAGAGGCGAGCCTCCCACAATAAAAAACACTTATTCATTACTACATAATATAACTACGGATAAGCATGGGGCGCCTCCCACGAAGCACCTTGTTTTTGTTAACCGAGTCTTGAGCCTGACTCGACCCCGAATTCATTGGTCCATGGGGGAGCAAGTGGAAGATAAAATCTCCATCGGACTTCCATTAAAGTGTTTTGGATAAACATTGAATTTCATGAAAGTTCCACTCCGATGAGATATACCCGGCTTAAAAGAATGATAACGGGATGTTCGGGCGTCAAAAAATGGGTATTTTATTCCCATAAGAGTGAAGGATATGGTGGAGTAACGGGATAATGAGATAAGCAGGAAATTATCCATACAATCATATGCCAAGTGAGGAGACTTGGTCATCCTTGATGGTAAAATTACATTTGTCATAGAAAGATCGTTCTCTACGAATCCAGAGTCAACATACTAGTCAACTCACCCGGATCGGGCATCCTCTTAAATAGATTACAATCTACTCCGGTGGGATCTGTTGTTGAGCAAGTTTCCTTTGGCGAATCCTCATGATAAAAGTTACTTCCTATCGGCAAGAGGAAACGGATTTATCGAAAGATCAAAGATGAACAAACCATATTGAGAAAAATCAGCATGAGTAGTGGTACTGCCACTACTCTTCTCTTCAATATGATCGTCATCGATATAGAAAGCTTCATAATCCGGAAGAGAATAATCAGAAAGAGTAGTGGTATTGTCACTACTATTCTCTTCCAAATCAAAGCAGAAAGTTTCAGATTCGGTTTAAAGAAATTATCAAGGTTTAGTCTCCTCAAGAAAAAGGTTAAAAGATGTGGAGGAAGTCTGGTCACAAAATCAAAAGATGGAGTAATATTATCTTTTAATGCTTCGATGTTAGCAATAAGAAGATTGACATTTAACAATTTTTCACGAAGAATATCGTCTTTGATTGTTAGAAGAATATCATCGTCAATCCCTCTAACTTCGGGGTATAACATCTCAAACCACCTTCTAAGACTGACAATTCTGCATCGGGAGGTGATGATCGAAATATTCGATATCATCACATTGGGAGATTCATCAATCACTCGAAGTAGATTCATCGTTGACAATTGATGACAATCGTAGAGTGTTCTTTGAAGCTTCAAGAGGGGTAGGGATTGTTACAATGAGGCATGTCACACACACTGTCGGATACTTACAGACTCACTTGGGACGGGACAGGTTCTCAACACCTAGACTTTATTACTTTGTTGGGATTCTGTTGCAGGAATAGCGTCAATGCTCATTCCTCCATTATGAGAGAGTCAACGGGCTCCTCGGTTAATAAAATGGGTGTGATTGCAATGGTATAGTCCTCGTCATCATCATAGCAAATGGGAATCTTCCAATATCGATCTTTAGCTGCTTGATCTTCCGCAATTCGCCTATCTTCTTCCTTTTTTTGCATATATTGACCAACCATATCACATATGGATGTCATTTGCTCCATAAGCTTATTTTGAGAATTGAGAAGCTCATTTTGAGCATTGAAGATTGGATGATTGACGGTATATTGTGGGGGTTGAGTTTGGTCAAAACCGGAATAATTAGAATCATAACACGGATTAGGTTCGTAATAATTCATCGGTTGGACATTGGAATAGTCTCGGAGGCACTCCCACTATATTCGCAACAAGGATATTATTGTGAAACTCGGTGAAGTTTGTGGAAAATAATCAAAGTTTTGATTGGAACACGGGTCCTGATTGTAGACAAACGGGACTTGAGGTGGACAATCATAGCCATGATGGGCATCGTTCCCACATAACTCACAAGAGTATGGCACGTATTGGGGTTGTGGAGGGTGGTTTGCAAAACTTGGAGAATCGTTAGAAGAGTACGGAGTTGAAAAATTGATTGGTGTTCCATTTCTAACAGTACAATAAAAACAAACTCATCCATCCTTCAATTACAACCAACTATTGTTGGCATGTACCCAAAGGACACTTGTTGTTGCAAATTTTGCAAATATTTGTAGGGATTCTCATTCAAGGTTTTGATTGTCAGCATGGTTTGAGATAGACGATAATCAGAATTTGCACGGTGGAACAATTGTAAAATAATTGTAGCACCTTCCCACAAGACTTACAAGTACATCGTTGACAAAAGATATCGTCTAACGAATCACCACACTCGTAACAACAATTGTGGTTAATTTGTGGAGGACTTTGCGAGGAATTTTCACCGGGGTCCTGTTTGACAACGAATGGCTCTCGAGGAGCATTAACAACGTTGGTATCGTCATCGGATGACTCGTAAGTGTTTAGAAGGTCTTGGTAAATTCCATTTTCATGACAAAAAAAAAGTGTAAACAACTTCCTTCAATTTCTTTCGCCATAGAGCACATCCTTGACAATTTGGACCTTCAACCGGGTTTCCACACTTGGGACAATCACGAAGGGGTTGTTGAGATGAGTCGGGTGTACAACAATATCCTTTATTATACAAAGATCCACAAGACGAACACTCTTTAATCGTGAAGAGGGGATTTAAACGATAGTCGAATGACGCCATAAGAATTAAACAATATAGAGGGTTGAGAAAAGAATTAAATGGATAAGAAGAAAAAGAAGATTATTTTTGTGTTTTTAGGTTTTTTAAACAATTCATTTTATTAAAGGACAAAATGAGATAAGACAACTTAAACCAATTAATCAACAAGCTTCACGGTAGCTCTTTAAAAGAAAAACGCACAAAGGAGCGGAGGAGCGGGAAAGCGCGAAGCTATTAAAAACCTTCTCCTTTCGGGTCGTAGTTCCTCGGAACAACCCTCCTTATACCCCTCTTGTAGTTTGTTAATCAATTAAAGGTGAGCCGTACCTCGCAAGTGACACAAAAGGTAAGTTTTTGCTCTTTGGTTCGGGAACTTATTATGATAATGCTTCAGTGGAAAGCATTATATTGATGATGAATTGTTTATCTTTATTAAGGACAATATTTTTATTATTTTTTTTGATTTTTGTTGTTTTTATAATAAAAAGAAATGAAAAATATTTTTGTATTTTTATATTTTTATAAAGAAAATAACTTCACAAGGAAGGGTCTTCAAGGCACAACAAACTTCAACTCGATAATCGTACACACCTCCCAGGCAACGGCGCCAAAATTTGACAAAAGCCTTTTAATACATATAAATATATAATAAATATATAATAAAAAGGATAATTCAAGATTTGTAGTATAAGTAAACCGGAATTATCGGGGGGGGGCGGGGGCTTTTCTCACTTTGTTATCCACAAGGTTAAAACGGACCCGGGTCGTTATGTCCCGGACGAGGCATGAATTGAAAAAAATCGGAGTTTGGTTTGTGGACTATGCTTGAATGGTCAAATATTTTGATTGGTTATCTATTTCTACAATAAAATGCAAAAACAAGTAAAAGAAACCCTAAAACGAAAGCTATTTAAGTTAAAACCTAAATCGCGAACGTAAAAACGCGACTTAAAAACCTAATTTATCAAATTTGAATCCTAAAGTGATTTTTTTACTTTTAATAGTCCTAAGTGTTAAATAGAAAGAATAAGAACACTAGACAAAAACAGAAATGATTTGGCTATAAAACTCGATAACGAGAACTGGATTTTAATCCCGTTCTTTTTAAAAAACAAAATTTTGCAAACTAAACCTACTGATGTCCAAAAAAAATTTATTTTTCTAAGGACCTAATGATAAAGAAAATTTAAAAAAAAAGAAATTATATTTTTTTACTTTTTAATGAATTTTTTTTTTTTTTTTTTTTTTTTAATTTTAATTTTTTTTTAATTTAAAAAAAACTATTTTATAAAGAAAAAAATGATTAAAAATAGTAAATTAATTGGAAAAATTCTGAAAAAAATACAGAAAAGTACTTTAGACTATGGAGATTCAAAGAAAAATACAAACTGGACAAGTAGCTTAAGCAATAAGCAGTTAAAAAGCAAAATAAGACACGACTTATAATAAAAAAATAGAAATGATGACTGGTTAAATATTAAATGGTGCAAAGTTTGGACGGATGAGCTAATGTAGCACACTGGTTAACCCACACACTCACTAGTATGCTTGCCTGACTAAATGGTCATGGGTTCGAATCCCATGGCCATTTTTTGTATATTTTTCTTTCTTTTATTTTTGAAAAGTTTTAACAAAACTTATTTAATAGCCAAACAAACAACAACTTTAAAAAAAGACAATCTTTTTATATCTCTCAAATAAGCAGACAAAATAAGCAAAAAGCAAATCAGACACTTAGACAAATTTTCAGCTTTTCAAAATTTTTAAACAAGAAAACAAAGGCTTATATGATAAGCTCAGACTCTACAAATTATAAGACAACAAGATCAGACCTTATTAAGCATATAGAATAGAAAATCAGACAACTTGCAATACAAATAAGCCATGAAAATAAGCAAACACAACAAATACTCTATGCTGAATTTCAGAATGGGAAACAGACTCAAAAGGGTTTTTTGAACAACTTTTTATGGGGCTTATTGGATAAGCTGGACCACAAAAATGAACATACACAAACTTTGACCTCCAATCTACAACTAGGAACAAAAATCAAGCCATTTGGAACTCAAATAAGCAGAGAAAAATGCAATTGAAAAAGCTGGGACAGAACTGATGCACACTTAGCAATATTTGGAAAAACTTGACCAAAACAAAGACAAAGATTGCAGACCCTATGACTTAATTTCTACTTGATTTTAGGACTTAGACAAGCATAAAAACAACATTTAGAGACAATAGCACAGATCAAGCAATAAGAACACATGAACAATTACAATATCACACAGATTCAAACATATGCTCATGAAAACTTGGAAAATGCAAGATTCAACTTAAAAATGCAAATAAACAGGTTCAACTAACTGATTAAAGATAGGCAAAAGTGACCCAATAGCATTTGACTGCTTTGACCCACTTTGAAACACAAACACAGAACTTAATCCATACAACCTTTAACAGTACATTTATCCAACCCTTTCTTTTACTGTAGCTGATTTAATGAAACATAAACCCCTTACTACCAGATATCAAACAGCTTATAACAACTTAAATAAACAACTAGAAACAATCAAATAGGCAAAATTAACAAGAAAATAAACTATGCTAATATTTTTGAGTTTTGACTGATTTTTAAGAAAAGTTTTGCAAAATGATATTTAAAACTATAACCTTATATTAAGCACTTAACAACAATAATTAGCAATAATAAGCAGATTCAAACAAGAAAGAAGCACAAATAAGCAGAAAATAAGCTAATAAGCTATAAATAAGTAAAACTTAAAAAGAACACTTACAAGAGGTCCTAAGCTTTTTGAGACTGATTTAAACCAAAAACCCCCACCTATTCCAACCTAAGTGCTTCCATAAGCTCTAAACCCAATAAGCCATCCAAAATTGCTTATTCATCCAATAAGCTGCAAACAGAATACCCATTCCCTTCTTAATGAAACAATGAACTTATAAAAATCTATTGTAAAAGATTTGATAAGAAAACCAGTGGTATGAGCTTGTGAGAGCTTATGAGAATGACTTTGTGAACAGGTAAAAGCTTAAGTGAAACAAACAGATTTGCATAAACCAATAAACTTGAATTTTCATTAAACATAAAAAATTTACAAGGCTTGAAAACTTAAATTACAGAAAAAGCTTAAAAACATTAAGTTAAAACATTAAAAATAAATTCTATTCTACTCCTGGTTACTCTTCATTTTCTGTCATCTTTCTCCTTTTATAAGGTGTCCAAGCTTCTTTGCTTTGTGTTTGTTGTGTTTTTGCCGTGAGAGGAACCAAAGACTTAATCTTGACCGTTAATTTTTCTTTGAGCCCAAGTCTTAGAATCACAACCATTGATTCGTTTTTCCCAATCAGGGTTTGCAAGATTGCCAAGGTGTCTTTGTTGTACGTAGTGTGGGGTTAAAGTTTTGGCAGGTTGTGGTGGTGGGGATCGAGGGTGATGGTGACAGGGTGAGTGAATAGTGCCAAGAATGGGTTTGGCGGGAAAGGTTGAAGACAAACAGTGTTTTGATATTAACAGGTATAGGTTTGGGGAAATGGCAATTTTGGTCCCTGAAGGTATATACATCTATTGCATGATTGTCTTGTTCCTTCATAGTAGGTCCCTAGAGTTTTTGTAGTGTTGCACATTAGTCCTTTTGTACTAACGTGTAAAGGGCCCTTCTAGAATATTGGTATCGATAAAGATTAGTTAGAGTAATCAACCCTAAGCCGTATCATATAAACCCATATTTACCTTTATAAACTTGTTACTCCTTAGCTTTAGTGGTGGAGATGTGTATCCTTGCCAAGCTTATAATAGAATACTCGTCATGACCGAGCAATTGAGCGAATTAGTTACATGTTACCACATAGATTAGTTGAGTGATTTGAGTGTTTTCATCTTCCTATTTCGTGAGGTGTTTGGTTGTGTACTTGTAATAGATCAAATAAATGCTTTAACGGAAAATATCCTTTGGGATACATTTTTATAAACTTCTAAAGTCTACTTAAGGACAAGTAGGATTCAAGTGGGGAGATATTTGATGACATCAAATAACGTCTATTTTATAGCATCATTTATCCCATGTTATTAACCCATTTTGTATAGTTTTTGCAAAGAATTGTTACTTAATCATTTGTATTTAAGAATTGCAGTAATTATGGAGTACTTGGTGAAGTTATGCTAAAAGACACGTATTTTGGAGCATAAACAAAGAGTTCGAAAAGGTCTACTGATCTGACAGAAAATACGCCGCATTATTCTAGACCTATACGACGTATCCAAGACTTTGACGAATCAAAAGACTATTGTCTGACTTTGAAGAATACGTCATATCCACATCAACGATACGCCGTATGTAATACTTTGGTCAACGAAGAAGAATCAACTGGTTTTACCTCAATACGCCGTATCCATCAAGAAGATATGACGTATCCGTGCCTACACTTCATAATTATCCACGAAGGATTGATGAGCAATACGTCGTATCCAGAAGACATCAATACGCCGTATTCATAATATAGTAATAAAATATTATGGAAGATATCAAACATGATCCTTACTCCAAGAAATCCTCAATACGCCGTATCCCACATTGCTCGATACGGCGTATCGATGAGTTTCCAGACTCTATAAATAGACGATCCTAAACTTAGTTTTAGGTATGCAAGTGAATCCCTAAACCACCAAGTCGACCAAGAGACGAATAAAGGAGCCTAGAAGGTCAGAAAAGAGCCTCAAGATCATAGGAAAACTCTTATAATCTTCGCGCAACCGAATACGCGTTCGATTAAGGTTTCTTTATTTTAATCGTTCATATATCAAACCGTGTGTATTTTTACAATGACTATCGGCTGATACCTTTAGGTATCAGCCGTGTTTATGAAGATATAATGTTTGGTTTGTTTATATTGATTGCTTAATTTATCGTTGATTGTTGATTATGTTTATCGCATGATACTTGTTTACGTGCTTAAGTATGCGACCTATCATTCAACTGGGTCTAGTCCTACATATTTAATGCGCTGCAACTTCAGTGTTGTTTGGGTGTAGGCTAAGAGTCCGGGATAGCTCTCCATATTGTAATTTATATATCTAGAATCATAGGATCACGAATATTGACCTATCCTTGCCTTTAGTTTAGTGAGCTTAGTTAAGCCATAAGGTGACCTTGGTATCAACGAGTACGTTCTTATTCCATTGGTAAGGACTCAGACAGTGGACTACTAGTATATAAAGAGCCATTAAGCAGTACGTGGGTAAAGTCTCCTTGACCTAGAGTTTAGTAAGAGTACCATTATTAATCTCCTAAGATAGATTATAATCAACAAATGCTTGCTTTATGCGGATGCGTCTAATTATGACAGAATTAACGTGTCTAGGTCTTAGGAAGAAGTACCGCCTAAGTCTAGGAATGATATGCCCTTCGAGATAAGTCAATCATTGCACTAATAAACAAACTAGCGTTTTATCGAATTATTCATGGTTGATATGTTTTCCTTACATTAGTTCTTGACCGCTTCTCTATCGTTTGTTTGTCTTCTTGTGTGTGTCTATTGCTTTACTTGTCATCAAAACCTTAGGTTAGATAACTAAACCTCGTGTCAGTCTCTCATACTGAAACCCCCTATCATTAGATTAGGTCTAACTTAGGTCTTGCATAAATTAGATAACTAAAATATTGATAGAATTAGGAATTAACGCTCTTGCTCTTAGTGATCGACACCCTACTTACCACGAAACTCCATATGACCGGGTACACTGCTCGTTAAAGTGTTGTTTTTAGGTATAGTCGGCATAAAATAAATAGTAAAACTTGATACATAAATAACACCTACACAATGACACATCAATTAAACAAATAAAAGCGTATAGATTTATAACATATATGATTAGATCGAACTATTGAAGCCATCAAGATATAACAGAAATTAACAAATCAACACACAAGATTACTCAAGAAACATTTTTTTTCTGATTTGTTTCTAACACAAATAGCAGAAACTTAAAAGAAACCAAAATAAATCTTGAAACTTAACTCGAACAATATTTTTTATAAAAAAACACAACTTGAAACAAAATATATAATATCAAAAATTTCGTCTACTAAATCAGTTTTTGGTGGAGGTAAGGGGCGCTAGTGTAGATTTTGGCGAAATCGAAAAACTTCGGCAAGGACGGCTGCAGCGGATCTGCAAAAAAGAATATCAAAAATTTTATAACTAAAAAATATAAAGAAAATATATACAGATTTATCTAATCAGGTTAAAAACCCTTAAATACCTCAAAAGTTTAATGATCTATGAAACCGTATATTAAATGCAGGGAGAACAAATTCCGACAAGAGAGACTGTGGCGGCAGCATATCTACAAACATTTAGTCAAAGATGTTATAAGAAGAAAGTTGTATAAAAAATGCTTCAAAATTCGAAGAACTGGTGAATAAATAATAAACTTACCAAACTCAAAAATGTTATAAAAGCATCAGATTCGGTAGTAAGGTTCGGGTTGTGGTGGATATCATTGTGAGGATTTCAGTGGTGGTGGATGCGTCGGCGGTGGCGACTAACGGTGGCGAAGGCGATGGTGTATATAGTTGTGACAGGTGCGAGATTGTGTTTTTAGGATGAATGAAAGAAAATTTATGCTTATCAGATTTGGTGTTGAACTGAAATGGGTTGTTACAATTCATATGATTTATTGTGAATGAATTTCCAGCCATTGTTTACAATGATGCTCAAACGTCCAAATCAGATTTATTAACTGAACCGATTTTAAACCCTCAACATATCGATGAATTTGATTTGAAAGATAAAACATCATTGTCCAAATGTGATGAAGAGGAACAAAACGTTATAAACTTTAATGATCTATTTCCTTTTAACGTAATTATCTGAGGAATTAAAAACAGATCACGGTCAATGATAATGACTAAATTCGATATTGAAACACTATTCCGGGGATTTATCCTGCCTCAAACCGTTACCTGATGTAATAAATATCGATGTTGGTGCATATACACTGGGTCAATAAGCTTTCGAAATAGTCATGTACATCTAATAAATTTTTCAAAACTAAAAACTTTTTTCAACAGGGTTAAATGTTAATATCATGACTTGGAATCATCTTAACAAAGGGATGCCATTCATTTCCTAATCAAGAATTTGTATGTGCCAGTTGGCATCATCCAGTTCGACCCCAAATTGTTTATAGGATGGGATTAAATTTGAGGCAAAGGTCTAACTTAATGATCTTTTCTGTAAACAACAGTGCTCTTACGGGAAGACAACATCGGATATTATTTTCAATTTTTATCGAGTCTGTCTTCCCAGACTGTCTATACGGCGTATCCAAACCCCATGGATACGGCGTATCGACAATCTGGACGTTATCTAGTCTTTATTTTCAGCACAGTCGATACGGTGTATTCGTTAAATGAATACGGTGTATACGACACAAGTATCAATACAACGTACCTGGGGAAAGGATATGGTCGTATCGTCTTCCTATACAATTTTAGGTATTTATTCGAGTCTAACCAAATGTATACACGGAGATAGAATTGCATTTGTTTTCTGAGAATTTACACAGGACCTAGTGAAAAGAAAAATCAATTGATATTAGTGGAGAATTTAAATATCTGGAGATATTGAAGTGTTGGAGTCTTGAAACTTCAAGGCGGCTGTTCAACACAATCTTGCTCATAAACGTAACTTGGAGAATCTACCAAGTAATTATCAGGAATTTCTCATTCTAATTCTTTTTAATTCCCGTATTTAAATTGTTTATATATACAACGGGATGTTGTTAATTCAAGTGGGAGGATGGGATTTAGATTGTTTACTTGTCCTATTTGTTCAACATTATTAAATGCTTAAAATTATGCTCAAATTAATTTTTTTTTCAAGCATATTTTGTGAAAATATTACTTGATACATAACGCACACAATAACCCTTGTTAGATATTGTGAGGATTTAACCTTTCCTGTTTTCCAAAATGTTTACCCAAATTCCACAAAATATGAGTGTGCCGGTGATGTAGTAGACTTTAGAACTTGGCTTGGTATAGCACTCCAGACCGCAGTGATAAGTCTATGGATTTAGATGGAGTAACTTGTTTAAATTGGTAATTTTAGGATTACACCTAAATCGCCTTTACATGTTGCTTATTAACTAACTACATCGGTTAGTTAACCTCCCGTTTAAACCCTTTTCCAATCTCTCTTTAGAGTGAGAATCACTAGAACAACCGTGGACGTAATTCTCTTTAGGGAATTCTTTACACCAACTATTTGTTTCGTTACACCCTTACACCTTAACCTACCCTGTTAGATTAAGTTTAATTACAGTGGCTGGTTTCTTAAAGTGTAAAGTTTGTATTTCCTGACTCTTGTGTCATTTTCTATCTTAGGTACGGATGGAAATTTGCACATTGCAAATGGAAATGTATATTAGTAGTCAAAACTCATGTGATTTTACTACCATTACAATTATTGGTGAGTCCGAAGAACGAAGAACTACGAATGAATATCTAGCAATTATTTATGATCGTGAAGTTGGTGAAACTACACAGAGATTTGAAGTATAGTTTGTTTAAAAAAAATCAAAAAATGAGAAAAAATAAAAAATGAGTGCGGAAAGAAAAGATTGAAGGATTAATCGTTTCACAATTTACTGAAGGATTACACAAGCGATCGATTATTCGTTGATACGTCTAAAAAATCAACGATGTAAAGTATTGTACAAAGTGGTAGATATCGCCACTTACCATGTAGAGTATGTAAAGTTTTGGGATGATTGGGAAGTTGATCGTTACGGGAACGACTCTATTAGGTTATTGTTTTTGATCTATGAATCCCCCCCCCCCCCCCCTATCCTTGACGTTGTAAATAGTCGTGTCTTTGTCATAGTAACGGTAGAGAAAAAAGGTGTCTAGAACTTGTCTTTAGGCTTTAATCTATTTGTTTCTTAATTTTTATTTTAACAACAATTTACCTCCATCCTCACCTATATGATTAACCAAGGGTTTTACCACGACATGAGGATTTGATGGTGAGTGATGTCTATTCTGTCATTCGGCCATGTATGCATGTCTTAGCTTCCCTTGTGGTTTAGTACTATTGGTGTGAAAGTTAGAAGGTTCCTAACTCCTTATCTCATTCTTTCATGTCACTAACCGGTTGGTTAAATTCGATATGGGGTTCGTGGATTATGCGAACACACATGTCTATTCCGTCGTTACAGCCATGTATGTGTGCTTTTTCTTCGCCCTGTTGGAGTTGGTAATTTCTGGTGAAGATTGTTGAATGATCAACCGTAGCCATTTCCATACAAAAAACCTTTTATTACCTTTATAAATTGTCTCCTTGGCTTATAGTGTGTGGAGATGTGTATCCTTGCCATGCTTTGACATAGAATACTCATCACGACTGAGCAATTGAGTGAATTAGTTACATGTTACCACATAGAATATTTGAGTGATTTGAGTGTTTTCATTTTTCCTATTCGTGAGGTGTTTGGTTGTGTACTTGTATAGATCAAATAATGATTTAAACAGAAAAAAGACATCCTTAGGGATACATTTTCATAAACTTCTAAATGCTACTTGAGGACAAGTAGGATTCAAGTGGGGGGGATATTTGATGACATCAAATAACGTCTATTTTTATAACATATTTTATCATGTAAAATAACCATTTTGTATAATTATTGCAAGAATTGGTACTTAATTGTTTATATTTGTTATTTGCAGTAATTATCGAGTAGTTGGCAAAAGATGGAGAAAAAGACGTGTTTTGAAGCATAAACGAAGAGTTTCAGAAAGTCGATGATTCTGACATCAATTACTCGTTTCGTATCTTCTAAAGCGTACGCCGTATCTAAAGACTTTGACGAACTCAAGGACTTTTGATGGTCTTTGAAGAATACGCTATTGATACGCCGTATTGATACTTTGGTCAAAATTGATGAAAAATACATTTTCAGCCAATACTTCATATCTAAAAACACCTATACTCCGTATTGGTCAATACTCCCTCTTCCGTACTGGAAGGGTCGGTGAAGGTGAACTTTCGTAAGAGGATCTAAACCTCTTACGAAATGCTACATCAGACGTAGCTGCTGCCTCATACGAGCAGAGTAGCAGGTGACAACACAGGCTGGACACGTATTGTCATACGTGCGGTCTTACGAAGGGATGGAACAAAAACAGGCGTATCACGGGTAAGTGGATGACCTGGTGAAAGTGGTGTGGTAGAATCTGATGACGTGGGTCCTGCACCAGATGTGTCAGAGCCCTCTGACTCTTTAACATGACAAACGGGTGGTGTACTATCGGGGAGTGAAACAGGTGATGCTATAATGTGGGGTGACTCAGGTATCTCAGACTCAGGGTCCTCAAACGGTTCGGACTCAGTGTCCGTCCCTATTAAATAAGCCCGCCTAATCGCCTCAAAGGGGTCCTCTGGTAATGGTACTGGCACTCGGGAGCTCTAAGCTCCGTCAGCCTAGGTGGAACTCTCCAAGTCAACATACACTGGGGTAGACATCCTGTGATAACATGGTAAAAGGGTATAAGTATAAAATACCTTCATCAAATTATCAGCATCATTATTGCTTACATATACAAACCATCATAATGTTTGAAATTAAACGTCTGTAACCGTATATATACATACATATATATATATATATATCCATATATATATATATATATATATATTAAATATAACCGAGAGAATACGAACAATAATCACCGACCAGGTTCGATACCGAACAGGCACAACTGGTTAACACATAAAACACATAATCCACCAAAGCACATTTCCAAATCACATCTCGATCAGCGACTATCCACAAAATTTCTCAAGGCAACACGTACTACACTAAGGCAAGCATGGCCAACATCAAACAATCAATCATCGATATCCGTGACGATTTACTTACATTCTCTAGGCATCGCACACTACTACTACTAAGGCAGCATGACAATCCTAAAATCAATACAATCTCAATTTTTAACACTCGCAAGTGTTCTTATCACTTTACATCTTATCATTTTTAGGTGGTCACGCTACTCACACTTTCCTTCCCTCCTCCTAATATAGCTTTAGAAAACTAACCCCATCATTTCATAGTCCTTCCTGAATTAAGCATAGTTGATCAGGCTATGCGTAATTTAGGAATAATACCATGAACTGCTCAGGTTATTCAACTTTCTCCATGTTTGAGGTTTTACTAAAAATGGACTTTACTTTCTGGTTATAGTTGCGCTTTTTATTTTATAAAAACCGGCATTCTCTATAACCTTGGCTCTGATACCAATCTGTCACACCTCGTCAATGGCGGAAACACGGGATGCGATGATACCATTAATCGCACAAGATACAAGATCATACACTTTATAATTTACATTCATAAAACTGAAGTTTACAAAACTTTACAAGTTTAAAACGTAACATGATTCAAAATTTCATCCATCTCTACCCAGACCCTTTGGGTTTCATCTTTTCTCTTCCAATGCCAATCACATACCTTTGATTTAACACACCTGAAAATGATACTAAAAAACGTCAACAATAATGTTGGTGAGCTCGTAGGTTTGACCTTAAACCCAAAAGCTGTGCCAATAACTCAAAAGTAGACAATAGTGCTATATGACAGTGAATATATACAAGCAAACCATAACTTAGCATCCACGCTAATCACAACTAGCATATCACAATGCTCTTGGAGTCGCAACTCCGATATGTCACTACGCACCTAAAGGGCCTACCAGCTGGAGCACTATATTAGGGCGGGACGTTACTCAAACTTGGGTAGGCGTACCAATCCGCTCCAATAATCACACACAATTAGGGTAGGCATACCCAGCCGATCCATAGGGTAGGCGTACCCAGCCGATCCAATAGTCATACAACACATAATATTCACATAACAGTCATAAGCACATATCTTTTCCCCAAAACAAAACCACATTTCGCACAGTTCAATTCAAAAACATTTCAAAACACATTTGATTATCATTTTCCCCCAACAGAAAAATAGTAAAAAGTGGAGCTACGAGAACTCACCTCAATCAGAAATCAAA
>BQNB010065710.1:20987-34839 GCA_026074375.1 Tanacetum coccineum
GTGTTACCAAAAATGACTTGTTCTCTCCCCCATACAGTAGAAAAAATCCAAGCGTATCAGAAACAATGTGACGAAGACGAGCAATGTAGACAAAAGAAGAGTTGAGGAAACAATACGTGGAACGCAAAGACATTTCGCCAGAAAGATGTGCTTTGATTGGGAAATTTTTGGACGATGAAGCCTGAAAAATTATGAGGTTAAGAAAACGTTGTGGACTTGTGTGTCACAAATACAAGATAATATCAGTCACAAAATCCGTTGGATGTACAAAGAAAACAAATAGGATGAGTTGTGTTTTCGTATCGTATCGTAATTTGTATTTTTATTTCAATGTGGAATTCAAACACGGGTTTTTTGGAGGATATTTATAAATAAAGTGAAATGACGGATGAAATGATCCGTCTTTCATTTCATTTGGTTTTATTATAAATATCCTCTAAAAACCTCGTGTTTGAGATTTCGTATGTTTTCTTTTTTCTCTTATTGTAATTTGAATTTTTATTTGAATGAATAAAAAATAGTTTGTTTGAAAAAATGAAGAAAAAAATGAAAGTGAAAGTGGCATGCCATGATACGAGGTGTTTTTTTTATAAGTGAGTTGTGTGTGAGTCTGATGTGGCGCTGAGGTGGCAAACTGCACGTACTATGTGCAACGATACCCATGAAGGATGGTGAAACTTTGTGTGTCCATTCCATTAATCATAAATTACAATTTATAAAGGTACAATGATAAATGGATAGACACTAATCAATGATTGACTAGATAATAATTGAAAAATAAGCTAATCATGATTTACAACTAATGGGAGACATATGAGATAATAGAACACACGAGAATGACAGTTAATACTCTCCCGCAGTTTGAATGGGAGGCTTCTCGACGAACAAACTGGAACATAAGTTGAAAGCCTCTTCTTCTACTATCATCTTCTTCATTGTTTGTTTGGGGGGAAACATAATTGTGTTTAGTGGCATAGTGGTTTATTGCTTGTGGCTTCCTCCTTCGCGTGAAGTTTATTTTTACGTCATGACTTTTTTGCCTTTAGGTAGGAGCGACAATTTATCAACCAATTATTTTTGAAAACTACAATTATCTCCGCTACATAAGTTGAAAAGCGCTACTTCTTTTATCATTTTCTTTGTTGTTTGTTGAGACGGAAGACTAATTGCATTCGTCGGCATCGTTGTTTTGCTTCTTGCGGCTTCCTCCTTTGCGTGATGTTTTTTTTTACGTCATGGCTTTTTGCCTTTAAGTAGGAGCGCAAATTTTGACCAACTATTTTGAAAAATGACAATGATCTCCGATAGTAAAACAAGTAACAGATAAATATAGTAGATGTACAGTCGCAGTTTTGAGCCCAATATGTCACTCTCATCCCTAATTCACTTTCACTTTAGTGAGCACCATATTCCAATACCATATTATTATATCAAATTCCCCAACTCTTTTTCTTAACTTGTTAAGCACGTGAAATGTAACTTTTAACAACCCAACTTCATTAGCTTGTGCACTTTTGAAGACTAAAACACTTTGAGTTATTTATGCCATGAAAAGAACGAGTCACAACCTCCTTTATATCTTCATTTTAAGACAATAACACCAACGATCTGTGGCTGGAAGAGAACAGCAGCAGCGGCGGTTGGACCGAGGTGGTTATTGAAGGTGAAGATCTTGATTTATTTGTATTACAGCTAATAACAGAATAGGAAAAGATACATTTGGGATCCCTTCGAATCATCGACAAGTTGCTGATGACCGGAGGACAGCTATTATGTGATAAAGGGTTAGTGTTTTAGGTGTATGATTGTAATAGGCTCTGATACCATGAAGGATGGTGAAATTTTGTGTGTCCATTCCATTAATCATAAATTACAATTTATATGTGTACAAGGATAAATGGATAGACACTAATCAATGATTGACTAGATAATGATTGACAACTAAGCTAATCATGATTGACAACTAATGAGAAACACATGGGATAATGGGACACACGAGAATGACAGCTAATAGGACCCGAAGCCCACAACCAGGCTTGGGCCTACTTATTTAATATACCTATCTAATAACCCAGTGCTCCGAGATTGTAAGAATTAATTGATAAATTATATACAAGAGTATATGACGTAGAACGGAAGAATCATGTCCTCATCAGTATACAATACTGTAGCTTTTTTCTTTTAACGAAACAATTGCACAATGATTACTGATTAACAGGGGCGTCTCTAAATTTTTAAAATTTTTGAAGGCCCTGGGCGAAATTACATAATGACATTCAGAGAAGAAATGTTATATATAAAATATCATTGTTTATAGTAATATAATGAAAATTAGTTATTTAAACGTTTAACATATTGTTAAAGGGAAATTTTAATGCAAATTGGTTATTTAAACGTTTAACATATTGTTAATGCAAATAAGTATTCTTCACAATTTAATTATAGAAAATTTTATGTTATTTTGAAAAGAATAGCTATTAAAGATTTGACATGGGTCAATTAATAAAAATTATTTAGACGTGCACATAGCATTGTCTTTTAACTAAGGCTGATAGACCGTGGACCGGACTGAATCGAGAAATCAGACCGGATCGAATTAGACCGGACCGCACATATTTTAGTCCGGTTCTCGGTCCACCTTTTTCCTCATTTTTGGTCCTCTATCGAGTCGAGTCTATGCACAACCGACTATTATGCTTTGTTGAACCGAGCCGAACCAACGAACCATACCGGATTGACTGGGACTTGGACCGAACATTTCGGTTCAGTCCTCGGTCCAGACTTTTAACATAGGCCAAGCATTATATATCGCGGATCCGATCGAATCGAGAAACCAGACTAAACCGGACCGGACCGAGCATATTTTGGTTTGGTCCTCGGTCCACCCTTTCCTCATTTTCGGTCCTCGGTACAGTCCGGTCCGGTCTTACGCACAACCGACTATTATGCTTTGATGGACCGGGTTGGACCGGACCGAACTAGCCTGACATGGACAGAACATTTCGATTTAGCCCTCGGGTTGGACTTTTGGACCAAATCAGTTTTCGATCCGGTCCTGGGTGATCCGGTCTGGGTTTCGGAACGTGCCCAACTCTACTTTTAACAAGGTTCAATTACATGCATTTCCAGAGTATATGACGTAGAACGGAAGAATCATGTCCTCGTCAGTATACAATACTGTAGCTTTTTTCTTTTAACGAAACAATTGCACAATGATTACTGTTTTGATTAACAGGAGCATCTCTAAATTTTTAAAATTTTTGAAGGCCCTGGGCGAAATTACATAATGACATTCAGAGAAGAAATGTTATATATAAAATATAATTGTTTATAGTAATATAATGCAAATTAGTTATTTAAACGTTTAACATATTGTTAAAGGGACAAATTTTGGGACCCTTAAAATTTTTGAGGCCTTGTGTGGTCGCTCACCCTGCACGGCCCTGCTGATTAATACATTAATGTTTAGGTTACTCAACGATTGCGAGTATTTTACGCGATTTTATCGGGTTAATCTGGAGACGTTTCCGACTTTTTTATGACCACCGTCAAATATACACATTTAGGGAATTTTGAATTATCAACTTTTGTAAAAATAAAAGACTTTGCCGTTAGACCATTTGATAGTAGTTAACTGTACACTTGTTAGTTTCTTTCTTCTTTTTCCTAAAAAGAGAAACCGGAAATTTTGATATAATTTCTACTTTATTTTTTCCTTATAAAGTAGGGTGCGATATTAGTACCTCTAAAATGATTCCTATACCCCTTTTAAACTATTAATTTTTTAAAAATGGTTTTAATTAATATTTTTATTATATAACTACAAAATTGAAAGTATGAAACATAAAATATAAAGTTTAACAAGTTAAAAATATTAAAAGACGAAAAAATACGCAACAAAAACTAATAGTAAAAAATTATATTATACAATTAACAATAGTGTAAAAAAGGGTAAAGTGTATACATGTGGTACTCATAGTGTTACCAAAGTAGATAAGAACTTAAAGAAGTATTTTAAATATAGTTAGAGTTAAGTACATTTTTGGTCCTTGTGGTTTGGTGCGTTTTTCACTTTTGGTTCAAAATTCAAAAAAAGTTTGGTTTTGGTCCAAAAGACATAGTTTCGTTCCACTTTTAGTCCAAAAGACATAGTTTCGTTACACTTTTGGTCCAAAAGACATAGTTTCGTTCCACTTTTAGTCCAAAAATTTTAGTCCAAATTTACGGAATTGGACTAAAAGTGAAACGAAACTATGTTTTTGGACCAAAACCAAACCTTTTTTGAATTTTGGACCAAAAATAAAAACGCAACAAACCACAAGGACCAAAAATGTACTTAACTCGTATAGTTAACATCACTTAAGAAGTCCTGAAACCTTGACAACTTTCCTACCTGCAAAGACCAAAAATGGTCATATTTATGTTCCCTCTTCTCGCCTTCTATTGTCTTGTTAGAGTTGATAAAATGTTTTCGTTCTAATAAAATTAAGGTTTTCTCACATGAAAGATAATAGGAGTTTCTGACTACGCACCTCAACTGACCCAACATGGTCAGAAATTCCATTAGCTATTGCTGGATTTATTGTATACTTTGCAATGAAGCGTTTAATGCGGAGTTTGTCATTATCCGGTATGTTACCATCAATCGAGCCTCTTAACTTCATATTGTGAGCTGTTTGCCAAGTTCTGCAGATTACGTGATACACCGACTCAACTGATGTTAGTAACAAGAATTTATATACGGTAAACTAAATCATGCTTCTAGCATTTATAATAAGTAACCTCTCCAATGCGACCCATAGCCTGTGAATCGGATGATATAATGCTTATAGCCCCCATATCATGCAAAATGTCTTCAGCAGCAATAGTTTCAGCTCGGATCCATGACTCGACAAAAGATACATCCTCATGTATGTTCTTATCAAGGTGATGGCAGACCATCTGTGAAATACTGAATAATTTGAGAGCATGATATCTAACACAAGTAATTATTTTGTTCTTTTTTTTCTATTTTAACTTACTAGCATATCAAGATGCTCGTCTATAGTATTCTTAGTGTTGGATGCTCCTTCACTGGAACAAAAAGGATAGAAACGACAGATTCAGTGCACATTATCATTTGATTTTAAGTGCCTAAAAAGTGGTAAGACGAAGCTCTTACCTGTGGTACATATGAATTGTTCTATCTTTAAATGCAGCGATTGTATGCTCCTTCACTGATTCGTTCAAGGTGTCAGTTTGGATATTAACCTGTCAAAATTGAGAATTTTGTGAATAACCGAGATTTGGAAGTAATTTGAAATCTTATTATCGTTAACATTTCTAAGAAAAAGTGACCTGAATGTCATATTGTTCTGCAACAGTCGAACAATTATCTATAACCGCAGGAGTGGTTCCCCAATCCTCATGGAGCTTCAGCCACATTGCGCCAGCTCTGATTATTTCATGTAGCCCTTCTGGTTTAGCGCTATTTCCCTGAAAGACAAACATAGTAAACATCCTTTCAAATTATGAGGAAAACGTCCCTAATTTTATACATGTTAACTGCACGGATGAAGAAGGTATACTTTCCCAGTGAATCCAAAATTCATCGGTATGTCATCAGTGGCTTGAAGCATAAGTTTCATATGTACAGATCCAGGGGTACAAGTAGTTGCACGTGTCCCTTCAGCAGGTCAGGTCCCACCTCCTATCATTGTCGTTATACCTACACACCATCACATCCAAGAAACCAAATGAGCGTCGGAAATCATGTTGAGATCTTATGGTAATTAACTTTGTACCACAATAAGGAAGAAATCCTTGTGATGTGTTGTTAAATCATATATTTTCAAGGTCGAATTATCAAGAGAAAAGAGCTGATGCAAGTCGATGGGTAGCAAAGTGGGACAGACTTTATGGCTTTTGGATAGTTAAACTTTTGCTCGCTAATTGACAAAACATCGAGATCAAATGCAAAATAAGTACCTGCACGGAATCTATAAGGTGTGGGACTGTTGGAAGAACTTGTCTCCTGTTAATGAAGAAAAAATACGTAAAATTTGCTGTATTCGTCCAAACATCTACAATGACAGCTTACTGAGTATAATTTTACAATGTACCTTCCTAAAAGCCGTCTCCCGATATCCATCAACTCTGCCACACTCTTGTCACCATCATGTACAAACTCCAAAATCTAACAACACGTCAGAGAACGATCATCAGGAACATCAAGCATCATATGACTTATCTTAGACAAATGGTGGCGTAAACGAGCATGCTCTTCTATAAATACCAAAACATCCGTCTCTCTTTCCAAAAGGTTTCCATAGTCATCAAAGTGGATGATTTGTAAATTGCATACCAGATGGAAGACTAAACAGGATGACAAAAAGATCACGGTCACGTAAGTCCATGAAACAGTTAAAGTGATTAAAACGCCAAAAGATTGCCACCATGACTCATGGTGCATGTACATCATACGAACAACTTCCTTAGGCTTGCGCAGGATTCTTGAAAGAACGGCACCTTAGAGTTGAACCTCCTGAGCCTACGAAAGAGGTCAATCCTCTAATGCACAGGAAGCTGTGCAGGCTGAGGGAAGCATGGAAAACATAAGAACTTCTTGTTGCCACAACTATGTTCTGAATGGTCTGATAGATCCTTTGTATAACGTGTACTGCAAGAGACCCACAACCGACTGCCAAAGAATTATAGGTAGTCATAGGAACGCAAATACATAACAAGGATGCCTGTACAAAGAAGTTCAGATAACCTCAGGTTCACACTTGGATTAACAAGATGGTTGATTCAAATGAAACGTGATAAGGGATCAGAGTTCAAGACCTGCAGTTCTGCCACACACGAACCTTCAAGCTGAAGGAAGACCTTGAAGTGAAACTTATTCAAGTTTAGCTGCTATTAATTGAAAAGTTCCCTCCAAGCTGGGTAGAAATTTAAAAACTACTTGAAGCATAAGCAAAAGGAGATGAGTGTTTGAAGACCTTAGTTTGTTCGTCTTCGTATGTAGAGGACAACAAGCTGGCTCAGAAAGACACTTATACACCTGAATCTGCACCTGATTCTGCCAAGGCTAATATGGTTGAGCATGCTGGGTCATCTTCAAGGTTTAATTCCAAGGGAAATAAGAAAGACAAAAAGAAGAATGACAAGAAGGGCAAAGGGAAGTCTGAGTACCTTGCTCCTAAAGCTGGGATTGTGAAACAGAAGTTCCAGGGGACTTGCTACAACTGTGACCAACCAGGTCACCGTGCTGCTAATTGCATGATACCGAAGCGGGTGAATCCACGTCAGGCGAATATGGTGGATGAGAATATGGACATGATTGTGATGGTGTCTGACGTGTGTGCCATGATCTCTGAGGTTAACCTGGTAGGTACTAACAACAGTGGTTGGTGGATTGATACTGGGGCAACTCGTCATGTGTGCTGATAAGAGTATGTTTCACTCTTTCAGAGCAGTTGATAATGGACAGAAGCTGTATATGGGCAACTCTGCAACTGCTGACATCAAGGGTGAAGGAGATGTTATTTTGAAGATGACATACAGTCTTTTATGACATGTTCTTTCAGCAACAGACTTCTTAACATTACCCATGTGTTAGAGTAGTGTGTCTCTGAAATGTTGAACCTCAATTCTAGTGTATTCAACAAAGTACTTGTCTGTCATTTGACTAGCATAATCCAAAGAAAACTGCGAATTAATGAACTGTTGAAACTGTCTCTTAAGCACCCAAAAGGCAGCCATGGATCTATTTTCTTGAAATTCGTCTTTGTCAAGTTGCGTTTGTAGTTGATCCATGTTGAGGAATATCGTACTTGTGAAAGTCTTATCATCTTGACCAAAGAGTGACATGAATGCCCGTTTGAATCCATGTACGATACGAGTGCCTTTTAAGTCTTTGTTTGAAAGAACGTTGAGGTGTGAGTCAAGTGATCTACAATATGCCATGGATCTTTATTTTACTTTTGACATCTTGTATTTTATTGCATGCACATCTTTTGTTTCATAATCCAAGCTGCTTTCCTTCACTAATTTGCATGGAGTGTTTGTCCTACTGTTTTCTTTCCCGGAGCTGTTGTTTTCCATGATGACTGAGTCAGCATTCAATGCTTTGGTTGTATTGATCTGAACTTCTTGTCTCTGCAACTTCTTTTCAGTCAAGAGTTTCTGAATCTCTTATTCATTTAGAATTGTTTTGAGCATATACTTCTCAATGAAATGTGTATCACAGATCATTATATTTTTGAAGATTTGAGCTTCTAGTCCGGTGTATTTCTTAAAGACTATTCTAGTTTCAAAAGTCAAAGACTTTTGAATCTTGAAATTGAAAAACCTTTCAAACTATGCCTTGAGTGTTGTTAAAGCAATCTTGAAGTCATTCTCATGAAGTTTGTCTTTGGTAAGTTTCTCTTCTAGTTTATCCAAGTTCTGAGAGAATATTCTTTTGAATGTACTAACTTCTACACCAAAGATTTGTAGAAATGCTCGTTTAAATGCACCTTTGGGAATACCGTTATAGCTTAGAACATCCTTCCTTAATAGAAATGCGTTGTTTGTTTAAAGTACTCTAAAACTGTTCATGCAATCTCCTTTCGAGACTCGTACCTTCTCTTGAATTTGTTGGATCTCTTAATCTTTTGATACTAAACATGAAGAAACTATGTTTATCGTTTTCATTATATCAGACTTATTGTGAAATGAATTACGGATCTTAAGCCGATGAAGTGATGTGGTTGTGGTTTGTTGTTGCTGAAAACATTGTTGATTTTAAAGCCCTTGACTTAATTGTTAACGATTGATTGAGAAAAGGACTAACGGTGTAATAACATTCAAGTTTTAAGAACAAACGGTTGTTAAGTACACTTGTAGAGGACAAACAGTGTAACTGATTCCAAGTTACAAGGTTAACAGTTGTTATCAAAATAATGCAAGGATGAATGGTGCAATGAATTGTAACTTTAAGGGTATAAAACAAAAATATCAATTAAGGCTTGTAATTTCAAATGACCAAACCCTAAACGTTTTCCGTCCAAAGTGGGTTGACTCGGTATTGACCGAGTTAACTCTTCCTTCCTTTTAAACATAAACCGTGAGCTACACAAAGATGAACTGTGAGTTGTAAAACCCTAAATCGCCTGAAACCTTATACTTTAAACCACCTGATAACACCTTACACCGCGTGATAAGTCATCTTAAACCGCCTAACCCTAGATATACGGCGAGCAACTTGTAAACCTAATGTTAAACCACGAGCAAACCAAGCTGTTAAACCGCATAATATTACACGTTAAACCGCCTGAATGAAGTTTATAAACCGCATGTACTTGAACTATAAACCGCGATAACAAGAACTCTAAATCACCTGTTTTTCAAATGCTTAAACCGCGAGCTACCATAACTCGCCTAAAAAATATGAAAACCGCGAGCAAGGTGCTTAAACCGCATGATTTTCAACCTGCAAAACCGCCTGATATGAAGTTAAACCATGAGACAAATCCTGTTAAACCGCATTCAAAGCTTATAGACCGCCTGCTATGGTGTTAAACCGCATGTACTTTTTTTGTACTATACCCTACTTTTTCGAAAATGCTCTTTTCCTATCCTTTTATTTAACCACGACCAATGATAGAAAATAAGCACGAAATAAGCAGTTTAAAATTTAAATGAGCTACGAATATAAAACAATAATTAGCTAGTAACGATTTTAGAATGATGTCCCTCTACAAGTTTTTGAAGAGGATGGTCTTAGCTTAATTGCAACATATATTAGAAAGCCTATTATGTTGGACTCCTACACGAGCTCGATGTGTCATGATTCATAGGGTAGGAATAGTTTTGCTCGATGCTTAATAAAGGTTAACTCGAAGGCTGAATTGTTAGATTGTGTTACAAATGCTATTCCATCTTTTGTGGGTGACGTCTTTATTAAAGAAACTATTCATGTGGAATATGAATGGAAACCTCCGAGGTATGACCTATGTAAGATATTTGGTCATGTTCATGACCATTGCCCTAAAAAGGTGTTGATTCCTACTATTGTTGTTAATCCTAATGCCCCTACTCCTACTATTGACAAGACTAATGATGGATTCCAAATCGTGGGTAAAAAAATGAAGAAGGGTAAATCTAGGTCCAATAATGTGGGTCAGATTGGTGGTCATTCGGTAAAACAAAATGTTAGGTATGAGCCAAAGGCGACTACAAGTGCACTGAAGAAGGGAGCTACTAATGTGGGTAATGCATCTCAATCATCATCTATGTTGAAGAAGCAACCTACTACTACCACTACTTCTACTAAGAAAGGTAATATAACCATGTCTAATTCTTATGCTGCCTTGGGAGATGAGAGTGATGAAGATGTTGAACATGTGTAAGATGAATCGGAACTTGTTTCATACAACAACAGGTGAAAGTTTGTCTTCTTTCACGGCTGCTGCTAGTTAGCTTGTTTAGATGTGTCATCTTTCTAGTTTCAATTATTTGTTGTCTCTATGTCATAAGCACAAGTTTTAGAAGTTTATCAACGTGTTTAGCTTGAGGTTAATATGGTACTTCAGTCACATTCCATTTGTACTAAACATTTTTGGTTTTAGTATACTTTACCGGGTAACCCTTTACCCAAAAATTGTAATGATTTTAGACAAGGAAGTTTAAAGCTTTTTAAGTTTGAAAAGTAAAAATCTTGAAAAGAAAGAAACTAAGCCGCGACCTTTAATCTTATAAATAAGCTTTAACTTTACAATTAATTCTAAAAAATAAAAAAAAGTAATAAATATTGGTTCGTGCATCAAGGTTACAATTATTTCTCAAGTCGACGGCACATCCAACCCTTTTATAAATTCTATCAAGTTGACGGTGCATCTTCAGAAAACCAACCTCTGCCATTGATAAAAATTGTAACCCTTGTTTTTTGATTATTTTCTATTATAGATAATTTTAGATTTAGATTTTGCTTATATAGATTATTTTCTATTATAGATAATTTTTGATTTTGATGAAAATTTAGATTTAGATTTTGCTTATATAGATTATTTTCTTTTATAGATAATTTTAGATTTTGATGAAAATTTGTAAACGTTGTATTTGGATTATTTTCATTTATATTCAATCAAAACATTGTAGCTAGTCTTGTTGTTACTCATCATAGGGCGGCTTTGGATAAAATTAAGAAATTAGTAATTGAAACTACTCCGTATTTTTTAAGCATTATTTAATGTTTTGCTCAAATTTCTTACGTCTTTGTTTTCTACTAGGAAGATATTCTCAAAGTGTGCGCATTCTACTTCAAAAATGTCATTCTCTCCATCGAGAAACTGTATTTCTCTGCCTCGTTCAACAAATAAAGTAAGTCAGGAATATGAAAGACTGATGCCGAAAGAAGAACTGCTAGACATATTTAATGAATCAATCAAACACCGTTTCTCGAAAGTAGATGATGAATTTTTATTGTATTCTCGTTTGGAAGGGGTCGCTCACGACAAGTATGGGGATTAAGTATGGTATGTATTTTAAGATAAAGTATCAATCTAGTGGTGAGATTGATAGATTTAAAGCTAGACTTGTGGCACCGAGGTTTGGTTAAAAAAAGGAATAGATTATGAAGAGACTTTCTCTCTTGATGTTAAAATGGTAACTGTCAGGTGCTTATTGAATATTGTTGTGACTAATTCTTCGCCTGTTTTTCAACTTGATGTGAAATGCCTTTCTTTATAGTGATTTAGATGAAGTTGTTTATATGAAACCACCTGAAGAGTGTTTTCCTTCAGGTAACAAAGTGTGCAGGCTTAAGAAATCCCTATATGGGTTAAAGCAGGCACCTAGGCAATGGAATGCTAAATTAACTTCTACTTTGATTGAAAATGGTTTTAGTCAAAGTAAATCTGACTATTCCTTATATACTAAGTTTGATAATGGTGTTTTTATTGCCCTGCTTGTCTATGTGGATGATATTATTGTTACTGTTAATAACATTTCTGAAATTGAGAAGTTTAAAGTTTTTCTCAAGTCTAAATTTATGATTAAAGACTTGGGAAAACTTAAATACTTTCTTGGCATTATAGTTGTTGATACTGATAAGGGAATTTGTCTTAATCAGAGAAAGTATGTGCTTGATTTGTTGTCTGAATATGGTATGCTTGCTTGTAAACCTGTTAGTACTCCTTTGATGTCTAAACTGGTTATCTCTAATGAAGCAACTGAAAAAGATCCTTTGTTGGATAATATCATTGATTATCAAAAGTTGATGGGTAAACTTATTTACCTAACTAATACTAGGCCTGATATATCTTATGTTGTGGATTGTTTGAGCCAGTTTATGCATTCTCCTTTAAAATCTCATCTTAAAATAGCTTTCAATATATTGAGATATCTCAAAAGCTGTCCAGGTTTGGGCATTCATATTGTCAAGACTTCTGGTATGTTTCTAACTGCTTATTCTAATGCTGATTGGGCTAAATGTGTTGTTACAAGAAAATCTGTCACTGGCTATTGTGTTTTCTTAAACAATTCTCTTGTTTCTTGGAAAAGTAAGAAACAAAATACTATCTCTAAATCCTCAACTGAAGTAGAGTATAGAGCTCTTGCTTCAGTTACCAGTGAAGTTATTTAGATTCTAAAAATTTTGAAAGATTTAAATTTTGAGAATCTTTTACCAGTTTCTCTTCACCGTGACAATAATTCTGCTATTAAGATAGCAGCCAATCCTGTTTTTCATGAAAGAACAAAACATCTTGAGATTGATATCCATTTTGTTAGAGAATTTTTTTTAAAAGGAGTTGTTATAACTGTTAAAGTAGAATCAGCAAATCAAATTGCTGATATCTTGACTAAAGGATTGGACACAATTGAGCATAATTTGTAGAAAAACTTGGTCTTTTTGATATTTACCAATTTAAGCTTAAAGGGGATGTTAATTTATAATCTCTTTTGGTATATAAGAGTTCAGGGGCTTATAGTGTCTTTTCTTGATTCTCAGGTTTTAAGAAGTTTTGGGTTCAAGATGGCATTCTTTAAAGATGGAGGGGTGTTTGTGGATGTCAGCTAATTCAAGTTTTGTCAGCTCCTATAAAAGGAGCTCCTATAAAAGGAGCTGTTGATAATTTCATCTCTCTCTCTCTTGTCTTTCTCCCCTGCGTTTCATCTCTCTCAAAGTGTAACCCTAATTTGTGAAGATCATCTTGATCTTTGTTTCGATTGTAATAGAACAATAATCATTTTAGATTATTGATCCTCACCTGAATTGAATAGCAGTGGATGATAGTTTGTTGCTTAACTGATTGAGATCAGTTTTTATTGTATCTTGCCCCAAATTAAGATTTGAGTGTTGTTTTGTTATATGATTCATATTTTCTACTTACATGTATATATATATATATATATATATATATATATATATATATATATATATATATATATATATATATATATATATATATATATATATGAGATTAGTTATGAATATGATCAAACTACAATGTTTAAATGTTCAAGTAATCATGAATATACCATGAACAGATTAAAAAGGCAAACACTCTAAGAGTGATGGTATCCGACATGAATCTATCATGATTAAATGTTCAAGTAATTATGAATATAGAATGAAAAGATTAAAAAAACACTATGAGAGTTTAAGCATGAAGAAGATAAGGGGGCACATTCAATAACAGTATAATAATGTATTGTTGATTAAGAAAACAAACACAACAATACATTATTATACTGTGCACATTCAAGTAATTGAATGTGCACATTCAATTACAGTTAAAACTTGTTTATAAGTTAAAGCTTATTTATAAGTTAAAGCTTATTTATGTATATGTATATGTATATGTGTATGCGTATGTGTATGTAT
>BQNB010065711.1:0-19771 GCA_026074375.1 Tanacetum coccineum
TATACGATTTTATGAAATTATATATGATTTATGAAATCATATATGATTTTATGAAATCATATATGATTCGTTATACGAATCATATATGATTCGTATGACGAATCATATATGATTTTCGCAATTCGTGACTGAAACAAAATTGAAAAAAAGTTCGTCGGAATCACAAATCATATATGATTTTATGAAATCATATATGATTCGTTATACGAATCATATATGATTTTCGCAATTCGTGATTGAAACAAAATTGAAAAAAAGTTCGTTAGAATCACAAATCATATATTATGATTTTATGAAATCATATATGATTTCATGAAATCATATATGATTCGTTATACGAATCATATATGATTTTCGCAATTCGTGATTGAAAAAAAAAATCGAATTTTTTTTCCTCGAAAGTATATCGTGTCACCCGTCTACTGAAAGATAAAAAAAATACTCGTCGCGATGGTGTATTTTTTGTCGTGTGACGATTTACCGTTTGTAAAATATTTTATTTTTAAAAAAGAGGTGGAAAGTGAGTTTTTTTATTTTTGATGAAAAAATAGATGGTTGAGATTGATTCATTGGATCTATGACAAATAATGGGTCTATGTTGATCTTAACTCTTCCGAAACAAGGTGTTAAACGCCAAGACTAGGCACATGAAAGGCGGAGTTATCGTGGAATTAATTGTAGCATTGTTATAACAGGTTTGGCAAGTAACCTAAAGAAATTTATATCAAACATCTTTTTTTTAACAAAACCTAACATTTATACAAGTATCTTAAAGATTTTAAAATCATAATGAGATATTATAAGTATATCTGTTTGTTCAAAAATTTTGTCTCACAAAAGCAACAGTGATACCTCACATAGCTACATTAACATAATAGAATAATAGTTTAAATATTATATTTTAATGGAGTTGTAGTTATATGAACAATAACCTTTATTCAATTGCTCTAAAAAAATAAACACGTATCCAATACGTGTTCTTCATACATCATCTCTCTAAAAATCCAGCCTGACACGCGGTTGCGAACTGTCCTCTGACCTCCTCCGAATACAAAGGTCAAGTTTTATTAACTCTTGCTACAATTGCTTTTAATTTATAATTAGATTGTGATTTGGGTTTAACAAATGTATAATATAGTAATTTTGTGGGTTTAAACCCTATCTTGCGAAATCAAATGAGGATATAAAATTTCCGGATCTTATCTATCATTTTTTTAGATTTTCGTTTTTGGTATATTATGGAAAGTGTAAATGTTTGTTGTAATTTTCTGTTTTGACTTTTTTTTTCTGATAATAGGTTCGACCAGAAATTGGTAGCTAAGAACTGTTTGTCGCAAAGTGAAAGTATATATGTTTGTCCAAAAAATTTGTCTTACAAAAAGCTACAGTGATACCTCACATAGCTACAGTAACATAATAGAATAATAGTTTAAATATTATATTTTAATGGAGTTGTAGTTATATGAACAGTGTAGATCCACCAACATATCTGGGAGATTATGTGTCTTCATTGCATGTTAACCAACTCATATCTTATTTTATTCAATTGCTTTAAAAAATAAACACGTATCCAATACGTGTTCTTCATACATCATCTCTCTGATAAAAAAACACACACAACACCACCACCGCCCTCAGATCTCTCTCTCTCTCTCTCTCTTGCACTTTCTCCCTCATCCTCTCTCTAAAAAAAATACGTCCATGCGTCGGTCTCACTCTAAAAATCCGGCTTGACACGCGGTTGCGAATCGTCCTCTGACCTCCTCCGAACACAAAGGTCAAGTTTTATTAACTCTTGCTACAATTGCTTTTAATTTATAATTAGATTGTGATTTGGGTTTAACAAATGTATAATATAGTAATTTTGTGGGTTTAAACCCTATCTTGCGAAATCAAATGGGGATATAAAATTTTCGGATCTTATCTATCATTTTTTTAGATTTTCGTTTTTGGTATATTATGAAAAGTGTAAATGTTTGTTGTAATTTTTTGTTTTGACTTTTTTTTCTGATAATAGGTTCGACCAGAAATTGGTAGCTAAGAACTGTTTGCCGCAAAGTGAGAAGTTTCGCAATGAGGTGAAAGAGTTTGGAACGATATTACTGCCCGAATTTGGTTTTTATCAGAGGTTTATGCTTTTTTCACTTATTTTCGGGATTTGTTTTTGGTTTTTACAAGAATTAGCTTGACAGGCGTAGAACATCTAAATTTTCTCTTTAGTAGCTGAAAAGGGCGAGCTTATGATATTGTTAATGTTAGTATTGTCGTTTTCATGAGTTTGATTATATTTTACGGTACACATGATGTTAGATATTCAGTTAGTTGTTGTTGTTTGATGTTGATGAGTTTCAGGTTATTTGAAGGTGATATAAGATCGTATCTTGGTGAATGTAAACGATGGAAAATTCTGAAATCGGAGAACTTTGTTTTCTCTAGGTGAACCAAAAGGTAAATTAAGGTTGATGTTGGTAAGTGTCTTTTCCGTTGCAGTTTATTTGTCATCTGTATTTGAAGCACACGTTCCTATAAATCAAAAAAAGGGTTTACTAAAATAGATAACATGTGTAGAGGTTCGGTGGCAGGTAGGTTAACAGCGATCATTCTTAAACTTACTATACCGTATTATAGCTTTAAGGTCACATGAACTTCATTTTTTACTACAACCTATTTTTCGGTATATGTTGTAACTCGATTTATTCGTTTTGCCTATAATGTTTCAAGGATGTAGTTCCCAAACATATTATTAGATTTAGATGTGATGTGGAGTTGGTTGATGCAGATGATCCACTTGTTCTTTTAATATAGATATAGATGAGTTAGGTTAAATGTGTGTGTTTGCTGATGTTTGCATGCGCTTGCTGATACATGCTTTGCTGATGATTTTTTATACGGATTGTCTTAATAATGTCGTTGTGACAATGGCAAGTTCTAACACCCCTTTCTATGGATATGCTTCACCACATATTTAACGGTTTTGGGGATCGATTGATTCAGCAACGGCTTATCAAGGTACTTGATTCTAAAGTTTCATATTTACGTCTTTATTTACGTTACTTAAATGATATAAACCGTATAAAATGATGTAATGTTTTGACTTTGGTAGTAATGAGCATGTTTTCGAATCCGATAAACCCCACGGTGTAAAAAAGGTTGAAGAAAAACTGAATCACAAGGTGGTTGGGGTGACTCATGGCGAAAGGAAAAAAAAGACAATAAACCTCAGGATGGGGCTGAAGGGTCGAGTGAACAGACTACTGATAAAGGGAGTAATTGGGTATGGAACAGGAAGGAGGAACAAAAACAAGACCAAGGCGGGTGGAAGAAGAAAAAGGGATGGGTCCCTAGCGGCTGCTTTACGGTATGGTTGTTTTACACTTTTTTTGTTGTTTTGGTTGGGCAGGTTTGATACATGTCAAAATAAGTATGCATAACTTTATACCCAACTGTTGTTATTTGTGGCGTTAACTGATTTGAGTGCCAGGAAATGAATTTTCGGATGTTAATAGTATCAATGAATATAAGTATGAGCACATAAGTCAACACCTTGGTACAGTGGCCAAGAAAGCATCAATTTTAAATTTAAACATTTGTATTTCTAAATTTATTTTGAGGTAGAAAACTACATCAGGTTCACATAAATCAACACCTTGGTATAGTGGCCATCACGCTATTAATGATGGATTAGAGATAACTATAGTATGTTCTATTAACTTGAAAGTAATGAGGCGTCATTTGTGACATCTACTCATCCTTGGCTAAACTGTGAACGAATTTAAGAATCACATGCATAACTCAACACCTTGGTACAGTGGCCATCACTCTAATGTGAATCGATATAATCCGTATTTGGTTTAACGAAACAAAGAATAATAATTAATGTCACATTTTTGTAAAACTTACATTTGCTGGTATCGACTTCATTTACCTAGCTGTCTACCGGATTCCGATCGTTATCGGCGAGTAATGTTGAATAAATACAAAGTAAAAATGATATCATTCTTTGTCTGCTCAATTTAGGATTAAAAGAAACGAAAATAGGGGGATGATGTTTTTTGTATTTTTAATTGAATGCATCAGATCATGACATTTGCCCTTTTTTTGTCACTGAAAGCATGCTTATGTGTAAAAAATAACAAATTTTACTACTTCAACTTTTGGTACCGTAGTTTCTTCAAAGACCATTTGAAGATTGTATGATTAAAACTTGCAGCTATGGCGAATTACCATTCATTACCTTTAAAAACTAACAACAACATTTTTTTCTACGCAAAGTACAGTTGATATTTTGATGTCTGTTTTATGGTGATTATGCTATATATAGTCAGAAACAAAAGTAGCTACGCAAACACATAAAAAGGGTGTTTGGTTGGTAACTAGAAATGATTATGGGTGTAGGTTTACTTTTCACCCAAGTTTTTCATGAGATAGTTCTATACTTCCTTCACATTTTTTGTTCACTAACACTGTGGTATTCTTAAACCTGCTAGGCCAGCGACGAAATTCCATGAGGTTGAAAGGGGAAAGTGAGGAAAGGCCAAGGGCTAGGCTTGAAAGCCAACAACGCACAGGAGAGCGTCTTAGACTGTCCCGAAAGTTACAATGATCGGTATATTTTACATCACAAGTTGGGCGTGTAAATGGTCAACAAAAGATCTTTCTTCCAGTACCTAATCAGTAAGTTTTACACTAGCCAATGTTATAAATTGCTTTTGCGTTTTGATATATTTTCAGGGTGTTTGGGTTTAAAATCTAAAATAATTAGACGAAAATTTATGAGTGGACTAAGTTGTGTATCTCTTTGATTGCAAATGGGTTATTTCTTAAATTTAAAACTAAGTTGAGTTGGTTAAAATTTCAAGAAATGTCAGGTCAAAAATATTTCAGGTAATTGTAGGCTATCTCACTGGAAAGACTTTTAGTATCTATATTTTGAACTTTGCAGTTTTTAAATCTAAGAAGTTTGATTTTTTTTTCTATTCGGATGCTGAAGATTTTGGACCCACCACTAAAAAAGATGGTAATATTAACTTGGTTAAGGAAGTTGTGGGTCCTAACAGACAGACTGACTAAATTATCTTAAAACCAATTTGACTGGCGGTGAGTTAGCGATTTGCATATGGATACATAATTTGTTAGAACATTATTCTAAAACACCTTTTTTGTTTATTTCAGGGCAATGCTGTAGCTGTAATGTGGAGCAAAGAGTTCCTGAAATGATTACAGGAATGGAATCCTACCAGGGAAAAGCGGTGCAGTATTGGGATCATATCAGGTGCGTTTAAGGACTTAATCTGTCTAGAAACAACTAAAAATGAAAAGCACAGACTCATCTTAGCTCCATGATAAAAAATAATGTGGGTTGCCTGAACATGGAAACCTCATTCGTTTAGTTGAGTTGCGCGAATATTGTGGTAGAACTGAGTGTGTTTGGAAGAAAAATGTAACCCACTTTTTTCAATTTCCAGGAAATTGCAAGCTACACTTTGACGTTAGTAGATCTTTGTAAGCTAGGTCCTTAGGAATTATGAACGTGTGCTTGTACATTGGTCGTTGAAGCATTAGGATAACCATCGGCATTTAGGTCGATCACTACACCACCTATATCATACATATGACATTACACAATGCGACTACAGAAAACAGAATAAGGTGTGTTTGGGTTAGAGTAATGTGAATACAGCGAATGTGAAGTCTAGTTGTTATATAGTATATTTGTTGGGAATTATTCATTCCTGACTTAGTACCGTTAGTGATAATAGTTAGTACCGATAGTTATAATTAGTACTGACAGTACAAAATGTTAAGTACCGTTAGTAGAAAATAGTTAGTACCGTTTAAGAGATATGTATGAGATATTATAGGAAAAGATATGTATTATCTTTTATGCGTTTTGTAAGCCTATTAGGGTTTATCCTTAGTCTATAAAAGGATCCCTCACGGCATAGTTAGAAATATCAGTTCAATATACATCTCATACAATCATATCTAATAGTTAGTAATCTGTAATCACTTGAAGCAGATTAATAGAAATCAAGTTTAGTATTCATTGTTCTTCTTAATACTATTGTGTAGATTCCGCATATACAATAAGTATTCATAGTCAGTGTTTCTATATAGTCAAACTGTATTTATACAAGTTGGCTATCACCCTTAGCAGGCTGCAAAGATCTGTTCAGTTTGGGACTCACAAGTGGTATCAGAGCCTGTGAGAAACTCTGAGTAAGAAGAACAAAAACCAGTTATAAATCTTTATCTTAAAAAACTAATCATGTCTGGTTCACAAGATGAAATTCCACCACCACCACCACCACCATCATCATCACAAACACCAACACAACAAACTCCTCATACTGTATCAACCATCAAACTTCCTATTCTCAAAAAGGGAGAATACGATATATGGGCCATGAAAATGGAACATTATTTGGCCCATACAGACTATCCAATCTGGGAAGTTATACAAAATGGGAATGGTCCTGTATCAATCACCACAGATACACAAGGTCAAATCAAGGTTCTGCCTCCAAGGACTGCAGAAGAGATCCTAGCCAGAGAAAGAGAAAGAAAAGCTAGGACCACTTTGCTTATGGCTTTACCAGAAGATCATCTTGCTAAATTTCATAAGATGACTGATGCAAAAGAGATGTAGGATGCCATCAAATCTTCTCTGCCAAGAGTCCTCAAAATGGGTGTTGCCGGCTCATTACATCTCTCGCGACAGGACTCACGTGCACACAAGTGACTATTCGTCCCCCCCCCACATGGACCCCGACTGCCTTTTCGACTACTTTTTTTGCTTCTGCATGTTCCGTTCTCCTATATACTTATAGAAGATTATGAGGCTCGAGGTATGGTTGGTCAAGGAGGATGCTCAGGCAAGGTGTTCAGCGGAAATGTCTGCCTCCTCTTTCCCCTCCAGTTGACATCTCTTGAACTTAAGGAGAGTGGCTTCTATCTCCGGACTTGACCCCTCATACTCGTTTCCGTCCTCCCCACATCTACCACAAATCAAAAAGTATGTGTAATTAAGAGGCGAAATCAATTATAATATAGTAGTATAAGTATTCCAAAAGATTAAAGAAACTTGCTTTTGACCAAAGCAATTCCTAAAACTTCTCGGGTCGTTTTTCCTCAGCGAAGTATGAATGGAAAGTCGGTCTAGTTCGTGATCGCGTAATTTGAATGGTTTTAAAGATTTTGATTTGGTTTCTATAACTACTAATGAAAATGCAAATAACATGTAAAAACAAGTAAACAATAAAAGCATTTAAAGCATAAGCATGAAAAACGTAAACGGGAATTAATAAAACGCGACATTACATCAAATTTTAGCCCTACGAATGCAAAATTAATTTTTAAAGATCCTAAATGACTAAAAATAATTTTCAGAAAAAGAATTATATTTTTTTGATTTTTATTTTATTTAATATGAATTAAAAACTGATTTAATCTAAATAAATCATTAAAAATAGTAAACTAATTTTAAAAATTCTATAAAAATTACAAAAAATAACTCTTGCACACAATCACGCACACAAACCTAAAGAAAAATAAGAACTGGAAAAGAAACTGAGCAAATAAGCAGTTAATAAGCAAACAGACTCGAATAAGCAAAACTTAAAGAGACCATAAGAAATAAATGTTGCAAAGAAAGATTGAAAAAGTATCAAGGGCAGATGGTGTTTGTGTGGTGTGTTAAGGTGTTGAGTGTGCAAAGGGGGAGGTCACAGGTTCGAAACTTTTGGCCCTCCTTTTTGAAAAATCATTTTTTTTATTTTTTTCTTTTTTAAACTTTATAAAACAAGCAAGAATAAGCACTTTTAACAAAGTCACTTTTTCTGGATCTTAAAAATAAGCTAGAAATAAGCTCAAATAGAATGACAGTTTGCTATATTTAGGCCATAAGATTAAGCTTAAACTATTTAACTTTTATGGACTCAAATAAGCACTAAGAAACTTAACTAAGATAAAACAGATAATACTCTAGTCCTATTAAGCACTTAAAATTACAAATAAGCAGAAAACATTAAGCTAAAAGGCACTAAAAAGATAAAAACAGTTTGACACAAAATAAGGCTTTTGGACAGATTTTAAGCTAACGTAAAGGACCACTTATAAGCACTATTCTGTTGATTAAATCTGAAAAATTAAACTAGGATAACTATTTATTGCAAAGGCTGGAAATGAGCAAACCTATTAAGCTTAAAATAAGCTCTAGCAGGCACCTAGCGTCTACCTTGAGTTAGTACTGCCATGCTTAGCAGTTAAGACTGCTAAGCTTCAATTAGCTCATGAAAATCCCAATAAGCTACTCACAAGCAATAAGCTAGACCTAATAAGCTTAAAGGATCAAAAATAAGCTAACAGAACAAACTAAAAAACTCTAAAGAAGCAATAAGCAAACAAACTCAAATGAGGACTATTAAAGGACACTTGACAGATTTTAACCTAAAAATTAAGACACTTAAGCAATACTAATAAGCTAATAAGTCCCAAACAGATTAAGATTGGACTTTTATAAACACATAAAAGCAAAATTCAAGCAGATTAGCTGATGAAATTAGCAAGAAAAAAAGACACGAACACACAGACTTCTCTAACATATCTTTGGTTTTTTTTGTTTTTGAGAGAAAAATAAGCTATTTTATGCCTAGATTTAAGCTACTAAATGAAAACTTAATGTAAAAATAAGCTTAAACACATTAAGCTTAACACCCAGTGAGATTGTGCTCTCAAAATCAGACCACAAAACACTTAAAGCTAATCTTAATTTGTTAATGAAAACTTGGGTTTGAACTTTTAAAAAGAGACAGATTTTGACTCAACAAAAATGGGCTAATGTAAACTTTAACACAGATCTTTTCCACTACTTTTAAACTCAAATTTGACACAAAAACAGCACCCTAATAAGATCTTAACCAAATAGCTGATTTAGAAAGCTATAGTTCCACAGATTCTACTTATCGTTTTAACAAACCTAATTTTTGAATTTTAGCTTTTAAAAACTAAAAACAACTAACTAAAAGTATTATTATAAGCTAGTTAAAACTGACTTTTGACCCAAAAGTGACTTTTATCCTATTTTGACCCATTTTTAACCTTATGCCAAACACCCCTTTAAATCCTAAAATCCACTTTTAAAGCTAAAACAGATTAAGAGAACCTTAAAAATAGATGTAATAAGCATATAGAAGACATAATAAGCACAATTAAGACAGAAATAAGCAGAATTAAGCAGTATGATAAGCAAAACAGAAATTAAGCTTAAAAATGAGAAATATGAAGTGTACCTTTTCCTTTGCTTAAACAAGGATATAAATGCTCAAATGAGCTAATCTACAAGCCAGCTTATAAAATTAAGCTTTGAATTAGCTTATAAGCCCATTCCTTTTCTATGGCTTTATTTCTATTGGCTTATTTCAATCCATTTTGAGACATAATGACATGGAAATCTAATTCGATTAGTTCTAAAACCCAAGCTTAAGAGAATTAGCAGTAGCTTATGAGTAAAAAGAGCTTATTGAAGCTTATGAATTACATATAGACTTAATTTCAATCAAAGTGCTTAAGAGTAAAAATAGAATTATAACACAATTAAAACTGAAGATGAGATTTTATTAATTAAAGATTCATTACAAGATTAAGAAAAGCAGAAATTACATTAGAGATATTAATAAGCTAAAATAAGCTAAACGACAACTAAGCTACTCCTACTCCTAGGTGATGATTACTGTGTGATTGGCCTCCTATTTATAGCCTTCAGCAGAACCTTCTAGGACTTGAGACGCTCCTCCTGTGTTTGTTGTGTGAGGAGAGAGTGAGAGTTTCCAACTTCAATCCTAGCCTTTCATCAAACCGCCTCAATCATATGAATCAATCTGAGCCCTTCGTTTCTGATATGTCACATCAACCAATCATTATTACCCTGTGGATTGCCAGCGTGGACTTGAGGTGTCAGGGTTGTCAGGAGGTCATCTAGAAGAGTGGTGTGCGTGGGGTGAAATCCATTTACCCTATTTCGTTGTGTTCATGTATATGTAAAAGAGAGGGAAAGTAAAAATATGTACAGTGAAAGAGTATTTTGACCCGTGTTGACCCAACGTGATATAGAAGGGGTCTTGGGCTTTTTTTGTGGTTTGGGCCAGGGAATGGGTTATGATCAATGGACTTTTATATTTGGATAATGGATTATAAATTTCAAAGACTTTGGTTTAAGTTTGGGCTTGTGGGCTGATCCGGCCCATTAAGTGGGCCCGGGTTGGCCCATAGAAGATAGGTACGCCTTTGACTTTGGTATTTTTGTGCTCTTTTCATTCTCGTGCTCGGCTTTGTCCGGTTTTGTCTTTATTTTATCCTTTTATTGATATCCGGTACCTGCACATTCACAAACACAAAACAAGCATATACATTGTATTTTTCACACGTTTTTGGATATTTAGGCTCGTTTTATAAGGTAAAAGATATGTGTAAAATAGCACATACCAAATTTCTCCATACTAAGGTATTGTCGTGTCCTCACGCAATATTATAAATAACACTTTAGAAAACTAAGAATCTTAATCCCCCTTGATTAATTACATCGAAAAGCACCACTCACACACAACCAAAAACAAAAAAAAACAACTAACAAAAACTAGCTAAGTATTCATCTTAAGAGATTAAAGAAACATTAGCTCTAAAAAGCCCCGTTTTCCATTTTCAATATTTTTCCAATTTTTTTTATATGCTTTTTCATAACTTTCCATACTTCAACACTTCATAACATTATTCTTTGATAATACTTAGGATCATGGAACAAGCAAAATAAATTCATCGTCCCCAACTTTCACTTTTCCATATTAAGCTTAAAAAAAGAGCATTATCAAATACAGTCCATGATACTAACACTTCTCATTAATATTTAATTGTGTATACTTTTCTCCTTTATTCCTATTTTGTATCTCATAATTTTATTTTTGTCAATTACCGAAGGCGCTTTAAAGACTTATTTCGATATTATTAATCCGACAAATAAAAGCGGGACGGTTAAAGATAAAAAATTAGATTCTTCCCCTATCCTTGAAAAGCGATGAGGTCCACATCGGGATGACTGAAATTTGGCTTTTATTAGGCCACTTATTTATTTAACTTGATTTACGTCATATACCCTAAGGCTATTTAAGACATAAATCAAGTGAGATTTAATTTGCACCATATACCCTAAGTGTTAGCCTTAAAATATGATGACATATCTGGAATTACATTAGTTCATTTATAGTGTGACACGTAGGGACTAATAATGACAAGTTACAATAGTTAGGTGTCACTAGAACTACAAATACCCCCTCTATACTTCCATGGAGGGGTGAGGAAATACATTTATCTCATAAGTGTGTGTTGTATAACAACCCGTAATTTTACAATATTTCATCAATGTAATATCTACTTATTATATAATATATCACTTTTTCACGGGGAATTTTTTTTGCTTTAATCTCTTATTATGCAACGTAACTTGCATAACTAAAGTTAACGAGCTCACACAACCTACCTATGCATCCTATCTTCATATATATCAAGCAAACATCATAACATGTCAAGTCAACAATCTAATATCCATTTTATCATATACGTTATTCATTTAACAAAGTTTTCACGATGAGAATACCAAATGAGCTTAAACCATTAACGTTTACGTTTAAACATTAATTTCATGTAAAGTACACATTCAAAATGAATGTACAATCAATCAAAGCACATAAACAAGTATCATTGCATCTTATTTGAATATATTTTCCCTCCAAAATAAGGTACAAGTCCTTTAAAGCATAATGTACAAGTCCTTAATGCACGATATTCAAAATAGCCATTTTATCTCCGTTTTCCTAAGAAACTTATACAATCTAATAAGTACAAGGTACAAGAAATTCATGCACTTCAAATACATTCCATATTCCTTCTCATTTCATGAAATTACAAGAAATCAAACTAAGAAACCCTAACCCGGTCTATTTTCTAAACCGTGACCCGTTTCTTGGTTCTTATCCGTTTTTAACCTCAACCACTACTCAAATAAGTTGTAATTACTCAAACTACAACATTATAAATCACAATCCATCATTCATACTCCCTTAATTTATACAACATAGTCACATGAATTAAATCAAAGACAACCCTCTAAACGAACCCTATCATTAATAAATCACGGACCCATTTAAACATTTTCACCCATTTAATCACGTATTCTCACCTAATCACAACATTTCGCTCGGCTTTAGCACCCCCACCTTAATATAAGCTTCACACTATCCCCCCTCCCTATTCTCCATTATCACTATACTGCAATGCACATGAAATCCCTGAAGCCTTAAAACCCATATATCGTGCCACTAATATGAATCTAGCGTACATACTTCTTGCCCTTGGTGCCCCCCCCCCCCCTCGGCACTACAATCACGTCGTACATCTATTCATATTACTCATCTCTCTTGCCTACGACATCCATACAGCACCCTCAAACCACACTATGATGAACACTCAGTTCCATCCACAAGCTGCTCTACAAGCACCTTCTAACTCTTACAACTCTGTTTTTTCATCTTTTCGCCTCCCCTAAGTTGGCCACTCATACTTTGTTGGTCTCATTACAACCGGCGAGTAGCAGCGACGAGTTTGATTCAAATCCCACATCTCCTCTTTTTAAAACTTAACCAAAAACACATTTAGACCTTCTTGTCACTTCATGCTTATCTCAACATCACCACATTGTACCTAAACCTTAATCCCCAAGTTCCTTTGGCCTCCAAGGGTCGAACGAGTATAAAAAGGGGGTACCATGCCTTCATTTTCACTCACACCTTCACCATCTCTTCTAAATCAACAATGGCTGCCAAGTTCTGATACAAGAGGTCCCAAGGAGTCCCAAGAGCAGAAACCAAGAAAGTAATTACAACTTGAAGCCCTCTCCGAAACTCTAAATTCTAGGCGTCATCTCCTAATATGTGTTTTCGGTGTGAAATTCGCCCATTTTCGACCATTTTAGATCTTCAAGCTCAACAACCCAGGTTCTTTAAGCTCATAATTTGTTATAACTCTTATAATATTCATATGATCCTAAATATACTCTTGTTACAAGCTTTTAACTTAAAAATCACTCGTTCTTGAGTTTTGATCCAAACCGTACCTTATAAACCCTAATTTTCGCGTTGTCATCGCCCTACCATCTATAAGTCGTAATCTGTAAAACTGAAAGTTATAAGCCTATTCTAAGCAAGTTATCTAAATCGACATATTTAATTAACCTTTTAGACACCTCCGTCTTGAAAGACAGCTTGAATTAAAAACCTACGCGTTTTTGGTTTTAAATACCCTAATTCGACCCCCGCTTTCTTTGAGTTCTAGATTAACGAATCGTATATCTAAACTTTCGTTACGTTTTTTATTTTTTTTTTAAATTTTTTTAAAAACATCCTTGTTTTTGCGTTATATTTATAAGCTATTAAACTGCATTTTATCATTTGGGTCTTTTAATAAATTAGCTTGCATGGCGTTTTGGACTGTATTTGCAAAAGGTATTCACATGCTTACTTTTAACACCAAAAAGGGCTGATCATGGTCATTTTTTACATGTTTATAACTATAGGGGGCTCTATTTTGTCTCTTTTCAAATTTGTACAAGGTTTTACTTTGTACTTCTTTTAAACTAGAAGGTCCAAACTTGTAAAAGTGAATAAAACTCTCAAGGGTTTAATTTTGTTATTTTTAATTCTCTTATGGGTCTAAAAGGTAATCATTTAAAAAATTTAAAAAGTGGTAGTAGAAATGTGTTCCAAATCCTTTATCAATACTAAAACTTGAAATTTAACGCTTGACTCATGCTTATCATTTCCAGTTATCGAGCAAAACGCATAAACCATTTTATGTTTATTAACTTTTATTTTAATTCATATTTATTAATGTGTTTTTAAAAATCCTGTGTCTCCGACTATATCGTACCACAATAAGTCAGGGAGCTTTCATTTTAAGGGGTTTTCATCTTGTATTACGTTCTGTCCTGAGTTGTTGGGTTTTCGGATTTCAAAGTGCCCCTTAGCTCCTCATAACGTTTACTGAATGACCTGCTGAATATGTTGGTCGCCTCGACTCGGTGCGTACAATAAATTCCGAATCTCCTAATCAAAACTCATATATCATATTAAAAATTCTTAAGAACCAAAGTTCTAGAGTACAATCTTCCTAAGACTTGATTATTTAATCTGGTTGCGTGACGTGATATGTTTACTATCATTATTGACCTATATCAACCTTCTTTGTTTTAAGCATTGTGTATAAAGTCGTCAGCTTACATTTTGGAATATTTATTACAACTACCTATCAGGTGAAGTTCATAGCCTCGCTTTTACTTATTTACATGCTTTATAAACCCGCGAGGGGGATACATGCTCAATTGTTTTTAGCCGTTACTTTCATTTCATATACTTTTGCCATCAATCAGATTTCCTTATCCTGTTAAGGTGAGATCTCATAACCTCGCTTTTAAATCTTTTAATGCTTTATAAACCCGCGAGGGGGATACATGCTTAAACCATGAATGCAAGTGTTTTTCCAACTGTATGCTATCCAGATATATTATTGCCTAAGTACCTTCCAGTGCCACTATTTCCATATCATGAATCATTAATTACTTGCGAGTGAACGCGAATATTGTGGATAGATCTATTGGGGGTGACGACTCCCGTTGGTATACCCGTTCATGGGGTAGCCAAACGCACTATATTTGACTTAATGGGTAACCTTGGCAAGTTACCTTTCCACGGGGACATTTGTTCCTCAACTAATGTCACTGCGGTGATGTCCATGTTAACGTATTGATGCCATGAGCTTAGACGCAATAATACTGTTTCCCATGATAATTGTATTCGTTGCAATTATTACCATCATATTAACTTGTATTCAACCATTTACAAACTATGGGTGTATAACAACGTAACCCACTATTAAACTTGTACTCAACTATTATAACTGAAAACCTATGAATTTCACTCAACCTTTGTGTTGACTTTTTAGCATGTTTATCTCAGGTAATTGAGCAACTTATGACACGGAGTGACACGGACTTGAAGATGGCTAAACTATTATCATTCAAACTTTATATTTTTAGATTTTGGGACCTGCCCTTTTGTAAAACTCTGATATATTATTGAATGATAACTAAATTTTTCAAAAACATCTCTTTTGAGTCGTTTTCTATGATTATGACTGTTGTACTATGAAGTAATACCCCAGATTAGCTTCCGCTGCTATATGTAAAAATGGGGGTGTTACATATTGGTATCAGCGCCATGGTTATAGAGAACAAGGTTAAAACCTTAACTATAACTACTTTTCTTCTTCTAGCCAAGAAAGTTTCCAGAATAGTATGTATAAGAAATTTCCATGATAGATAATACACTACTATTATATTATATATAAATAACTTATGTTATTTCCACTGGGTTGTTATACAGTCATGTCTTCATCCACCCATCCTATTACTATCCCATCTGATTACGAGGTGGAGGATGCTTTTTCCTCTACAAATGTTCTAAACTATTTCCCAGCCACACCAGGAAACACTTCTCCTGACTTTTCAGATGATTTAACTAAGTATCATTTGGCCTCACTAGCTATCTCACCTTTCCACAATAATCCGTATATGAAGGTCATACAAGCATATGATGCTATTCCACCACCTCAAGCTATTATTGCTCTACCAGCTGTTTTACCTCTATCTCCAGTATTATCACTACCACCAATGTTTGATTCCCGAGATTTCATTCCTCCTGAGGAAATTTCACCACCTAAAGACACTAAGACTCCTATTGAATCACCCATTCCAGTATCTCCATCTTCATCAGTAGGATCTTCATCACCGGTTAGGTCAACTACATCACCACCTGACTATCTCTTTGATGAGTCTATCTTTGCAGAGTTAGATAACTCATTATACCGCGACCACTGGGAAGTAAACCAGTCCCCGAGGAACCCGATGAGTTAGATACTTGTTATAATGTTCATCTCTGGAAATAATCATTGAGGATATCCAGGTTTGTCATCAAGAGTCTTCTAAACAAGATCCAAGAACTCAAAAACAACAAAGGAGAACCACCAGATTAGATCTGTGTCATTTACAGCCTTCTAGAATCCAACCACTAGATGTATGGTATAAATAATGACACTTGTCAAATTTTGCTATTTATATAGACAAGTTATTTATAAAATGGTAATTCCGTTATACCTTGTTTTTTCATAATACCGATTGTCTATCCTATATTCTATAGTATGATGACTCATACCTTTATCCGGGATTACTATGATTCTTTTACCATCCGATTTTCTCAAACCTTTGTACCTAGAAACTCTAAGCCTCCTATTAGATCACTCATTCTATTACCTCTGTATCTATTTCTGGAAGTCTTAAATTCCAAAATTTTTCTGTTATATCCTGCAATATCAAGGAATGTGTATTTCTTGTTAGAACTTGCATCAAAATGAGAACCCACACAATAATACTCATATCAAATAAATATTTGCGATTTCAATATCGCTATTGCTTAAAGTTCAAAAATAAGCATTGCATTTTAAGACTTGTGATATCATTCTTATTACGTGTTGTCTTATGTTGATAGAATGCCTCCCAAAAGGACGTCAACATCTGAAGCACCAGCTATGACTCAAGCTGCCATCAGAAACTAGTTGCTGACAGTGTTGCCGCAACACTAGAAGCACAAGCTGCAACAATGGCAAGTACTAGTAATCCCAACAGGAACACCAGACATACTGGAACTCCTGTAGCCAAAACGGGAAACTATAAAGAGTTCATAAGCTGTCAACCTTTCTACTTCAATGGTACGGAAGGAGCAGTTGGCCTCATTCGCTGGTTTGAACGAACCGAATCGGTATTCTCTCAAAGCAAATGTGCTGAGGAAAACAAAGTGACATTTGCTACTGGTACCCTAACTGATGACGCCTTGTCCTGGTGGAATGCATACGCCCAACCTATTGGAGTAGATCAAGCCAATCAGATCACTTGGACTGAATTAAAAAGACTCTTAACAAATAAGTATTATCCTCGAACTGAAGTCAAAAAAATGGAAGATGAACTTTACAATCTGACTATGAAGGGAAGTGATCTCAAGACGTATATAAGACGATTCCAGGAGTTGGCAACCTTATGTCCCACCATGGTATCAAACACCGAGAAACTCCTGGAAGCTTTCATAGGGGGATTACCCAGAAGTATTAAAGGAAATGTTACCGCCTCTAAACCTCAAACTTTAGAGGAAGCCATTAACATAGCCCAGAGGCTAATGGATCAGGTAACGAAGCACGATGTTGTGCAAGGAACCAATGATCACAAACGAAAGTTTGATGATAGCAGAAACACCAACAACAACAACTACCCCAATAATCGTGACCACAACAACTACCCCAATGATCATAACAACAATAACCACTCCAACAATCGCAACAACAACAACTACCAAGATAACCACAACAATAACAACCGTAACAATGATTACCACCAGCAGCAAAATAGAAAGCAGGAAACCTTCAGGACTTATGGAAACCATGGATATAATGGACCTCATCCCCTGTGTAGGAAGTGTACCCTGCATCACACAGGACATTGCACTATCAGGTGTCAAAATTGTAACAAAGTAGGCCATCAGACCAGAAACTGTAGAAGCTAAGAACTTCTAAATATCACTCTCAACTAAATCTCGAGACGAGATTTCTGTAAGGTTGGGGGACTATAACAACCCACAATTTTCATCACTGTAATTTCCACTTATATTATATTAAGTACTACTTTTTCACGGAAATATTTTTCGCTTTATTCCATCCATTATGTAACATAACTTACATAACTCAAGTAAACGAGCTCACACAACCTACTTATGCCATCTATATCTATGTTTATATCATGTAAAACATCCTAATATGTCAAGTCCATGCCCTAATATCATTTTTACCAAGTGCATTATCCATTTAACGTACTTTTCAAAACGTTATATCAAAACAAGCATTAAACGTTAACGTTTGCATCAAAACCCTAATTATATGTAATGTATACATATAAAATGAGTGTACAAACCTTTAAAGCATATGTACAAGTATCAATACATAATATTTGAATCATATTTTCCCTCCAAGTCAATGTACAACTCAATTAAGCTTAATGTACAAGTTAATAATACCTAAAAACCTAATTAGGTCATTTAAGCTCCTAAACCATGTTTAAACTTTCCACCTCTTTAACACAAGGTACAAGCACTTAATTCATGACTCCTAAACCCTAAAAACCCTAAACGAACCCTAAACCTACCCGTGACCCATTTTCTCCCATTTTGACCCATTTTAAACCCAAGCACCCATCTTAGCACCTCCCTTACCTCACCATGACATCACCAAGCAGCCTAGCAAGAACCTCCATCACCTCTTTGCTAAAATACTTGGTTACCAAGGCTCTTTGTCACCTACTTGTAGCCGAAACCCCTACAAGCTCTATACATGGCATTACTACCTTCCTAGCTTCTTACACCTCATGCTAAGCCTTCATGACACATCCTACAACCTTCCTTAGTCACTACCTACAGATCTTGGCCACCTCATTAAGGAAACTTGGCCCCTAAGGTGTTCGAGTACTATAAATAGGCATACATACACAACCATTTCAAATCACACTTCAAAACATCTATCTCTCTTACAAATGGAGTTCTAACTTAGCAAAGGAAGATCAAGGAAGGTCAAGAGCAGCCCCAAGTCTAGAACTAAAGCCAAGGAATCAAGAAAAGAAGCCCTTAAAGTCGTTTCCTACTCGTACGAACCAAGATACTCCATTTTCGACCCACTTTGAACTCAAGTAAGCTTAAATCCTTGTTCAATAAGCTTACTTTCTATTATAAATCCTTAATAAGTTCCTTATGATCATATATAATCTCTTGTTAAAAGCTTTAAGCCTCAAACCTTTTTCTTGTTTAAATTCTAAACCAAACCAGCCCTAAGAAAACCCTAAAATGCCATTTTCATGTAATCTACAAGCTAATCTCATAAGCTGTTGTAATGAGCTATTCTTACAAGCTTATTAGTCATTTCTATAAACTTTTTATTAAGTCTTAAAAGCCTAAACCCATCGAGTTAAATTTAATAAACCAAACGACCCATTTTGTGACTTTTAAACTCATAAGCTCTTTTAATAAGCTTTAAGCTCGTAAAAGCTATTTATCATAACATATTTTAGCTTAATCTAATAAACTATAACCTGCAAATGACTTTTTATTTTGAAAAATACCTTATTGTGGTTTTTGGACTTGTTTTGCAAATATATTCCATGCAAGGGGTATATATCGTAACTTTTTGAAACTTATAACTAAAGGGGCTGAAAACGTCATTATTTCAAAGTTATAACTATAAGGACCTATTTTGCCAAGTTTCAAAGTTAAAGGTTTAATATATATATATATACTTTTTATATAAAGGACTAAACTTGTAAAAGTTTATAAACCAAGGGTATATATTGCCAATTTTGCAAACTTATAAAATATTATATTTTTATATTAATTATAAAAATACATATATAAATTATTCTAGCTTTTGAAGAAACTTAAAACTATAATGTATCACATTACTAGGGAGCTTCATGTGAAGGGTTTCATTTGGGTATACGTTTTGACGAGTTTGCTGGATTTATGATTTAAAGTGTCCTAGCTCCTCAAACGTTTACTACATGACATCTAAATTATGATGGCCC
>BQNB010065711.1:20704-32195 GCA_026074375.1 Tanacetum coccineum
ACAGGTTCTTGACCTGGTCCATCATGAGCTACCGGAATACCTGAACCAACACTCAGAACCATCGAAGCAAGATGCTCAAGGTTTCAGCTTGGAAAGGTTCATTGAGATCCGATACTCATGCTTTCCTACGTCTCCAACCATCTGTTGCATAGCTTACCACCTGCCTTGAAGTTTCTGAATTCACTGCATTTAGAAAATTTACTTTTACTCAAAGCTTAATATGTAAGCTCCAAAGGCAGCCATGAATCTTTAATATGAACGCATGTATTACATAATCTTGAAAGCAAGGGATGCGCACAGTAGCTCTCAACTGCGCACAAAATCTTTAATATGAACGCATCTTTTTTTTTCTCTTTCTTCGGTCTGGTTTTTCACTTTCTTGCAACGCGTTTTGTTCGCCATTTTGAATTAAGCTGTCAACAATAAGAAATAAAACATCCTTACTCTGCTTAACCGATGAGAAAAAAAAATTAAGCAAAGGCAAACCTTTTGATTTTCATGAATGTAGTCTTCATTTTTGAACGACTAAGATTAATAAGACTGGCAACATTCTATCAAAAACAAAAGTGAACTGGCCTTGGTCCAATAGCATTGCGAGCACCTCATGTGATGTACTGGCTCCCAGCCGAGCCCAAACGACCATTTCCGTATCGCTGCATTTCAAATTATTACATCATCACTTCCTTCTTGGAGTTGTACATCCTTCCCAACAAAATAAAATATAGAAACATATAAATCAAAACAGATTTTTCGTAGTAAAGGTGGAAAGAAAGACAACAAATACCGTTCATTCTGGCCTCTATCTCCATCTCCGTTCTTTGCTCTTCATCTACACTCTTCAAGAATGGAAGAAGCTTGTGTAGAATATACATGGAATTTTGAGCCTTCTGATAACCATTTGGTTCAAATTGAAATTTCATCTTTAACTACAAAAGTAATCAGCGTTTGAGAATAATAAAAAGAGCAGAAGTAGCAAATCAACAGATGAGTTACAACTAAACTTAGGATGCAGATCACGTATGTTCATCTGCAATATGTTCATCTTTTGATTCACCATCAAATTACTCAATTAACTCCCAAATTATTTCACACCATAATCAAAAGTCAAAATCATTAAAAAGAAATTAGGTATAACATTATTAGATAACAAAAAACCTACCTGATGATTTTTGAACATTTTCAGGCCGTCGGGTTCAGTGACATACCTGATTATCTCATAGCAAGTTTGTTAGAGCGGGTTTGACAAAAAATATGCAAATGGATGTAAGATCTGGGATTTGTTTGTATTGTTTTTGGTTATAATTGCATCATTGTAACTTCATGTTGATTTAGAAACACTAACAGCAAGTGATTAAAGATCCCCAATAAATTAAGGGCTAAAACCGCGGAGACACTTGATCTTCATCACCTTTGATAGAGGGTTACAGATTGAAGGTTTGTATGATGTGGGGTTGTGGAGTTGTAAGGTTGTAGAGTTGTAACTGCAAAACCTTTGATATTCATGGATTTAAAGATAATAGGAGAGCTTTATATTGATTTCGGTTCTCTGCATGCATTAGACTTGTGTACTCTTAGTTGTGAGTCTTGAACCTCCTAATCATGACTACTGCACATTAAATTAACGGGCTCAATCTTTTAGTATAATAGATGAGGGAGTATATACAAAGCGCTACACGAAATTCGCAGCAGCAAAGCTCAAGGTTTTATATACAAAAAAAGGAAGTTCAAGGTCTTTATATAACAAAACAAACATATAACGCGTTAAACCAAAACTTCCCGCAGCGAAGCTTCATTGCTTGTTTAAACAAACATATAGCATCATACATATTATATATTATTATGTTCAACAAAATCAATAAATAAACAAACCTGGATTGCATGTTGTATTAATTGTTACTGGGATCTCCTCTAAACCTTAGCACTCAGAGTTTGTTCGCAAAACCAAAGTCGACCTCCTGGAATGGTATGTAAATAAAACCGAATACACTATCGAATGAATCTGATTTTGTGCCTTTAAACACTTTTATAGCTTTATTCGAATGTCGGCTGTTCGAGTTGATTCCATATACAACTCTATAAGAGTGTATAAGCTGATCTTTGAGGCCCGTATATTTAATTTAGTTGTGTGGGTCTCATATCAGCCCAAGACATATCATATCGGTCCAAGTCACTAGGCATCATTTTGTTATCTCTATTAAAATATAAAGATTTCAATATTTACTCAAGTCATGTTTGTATAATCATTTTACATAATATTTATAACGATCGTATAGTAACTATATATGAAATTAATGATAAAAAGAGTGAAATATATGAAACTCTCTTTAAAAAAAAAATACCTATACAAATAATTTGTTTATTAATGCTGAAAAAAATAATTTACTTTTTACTCCATTAGAAAACTTCAAACTACTTTTCTAAATCACGTCAGAATAACCAAATAAAACGATAAACAAATACGCAATTTTAAACACTCCCTAAATACCCCTCATCTTTTAAGCCTAAAATAGTAAATATGTGATGAACTCTTTTAACCTTCATTGTAATTTTTTTCTCATTCGAAATCAACGAGAAGACTCATATCCACTAGTGTCAAAATGAGATATAGACTGGTAAAAAATATACACAACCCCACTCTTCTAGCTACAAACGAGAAATAAATTAGCAAGCGACCAAAAACAATAGGAAAAAAAATTAAGGGGCCGTTTAGTTGGTGAAAATATTGTTCTTCTTTTTTAGAGAAGAGTTGAGATTTTTGAAAATCCGTTTAGTTGAAGTTATATTTTTTCTTTTTATTGAGAATAAATAAGAATGAAAAAATGAGAATAATAAAATGGACTTTCCACTTTTTTTGAAAAATGTTGAAAAAAAATGAGAATGAAAATCTCACCTTTTTTGAAATTTGTTGAAAAATTTTGCGACTAAACAGATTTTATATATTTTCCTTTTCACATGAAAAATTTCTTAGAAAAATGAGATATTTTTCGCCAACTAAACGGCCCTAAATGTTTGAATTCTTATAAAATCTCCGATTGAAAATGGGAAGCTCACCCGCCACAGGCGAAGGCTGCCAGAATGATAATAATTAAACATTACAAACTAAAATACGGAAATAAAAATAAATGGAAGAAAAGACGGAAAAAAAAATTACGAAAGATAAAAAATTACAGTAAATTAGTTTGCATTTGTTCGATGCCAAATGTGTTTCACTAGATCGGCTTTAAGATTAAGATGAGTTTCTTCGTCGTGTATTTCTCTGATATCTCGTGCTATTCTTGTGCCGATCTTATGAGATCATCTTCATGATGTTGTTCCTCCGGATAAAAGTCGGGAGAGATTGCCTTTCCTTTTTCTTTGCGAATCATATTATGTAATATGATGCAATCAAATGCGTAATCCTTTAGTGACTCATAGACGTGCAGGATGTTTTACGATTAGCCCATTTTTTCTTTAGCCGCCAAAACGCTCGTTCCACATTTTCTTGCTGCTTCATGCGCTTTTGCTTATATCTTATTTCGCTTCACATCATTTTGACACTGACTGTGAAATGAAATTAGACTTCATAAGCACATCCCATTTGGATAAATCCGTCAGTAACATAATATCCCCATTTATTAAGTCACGTCGTTAGGCCGATTGAAACCTCGGTGCTTTTCTACTTTAGATCATTTTAAAACAGGGGATTGACGTTAAAACGTTAACGTCATTGTTCGAAACTGCAACACCAAATAAAGGACGAGCCAAATCCATAAATATATGAGGCAAGCGCTATGCTTGTGGAAATTGACGTCCTAGACTTTTTGTAAGTCTAAGTTGCCTATCATTACCAGGAAACCTATGTTTGTTCTCTGTGAAAAGCGTAGTGTTTTTCGACGTCTGTTTTTGCGTAGGCTCTTCGCAAATAACTCCTCGCCATATAACTCTATAAACCGTTACAGAAATGCATCAAACAAATCACGAGTAGTTTTTTCACCGATTAGTAAATATTCGACTAGGAGAATCTGGAAACAGGCAGGTTTTTATTGCTAGTTGACGAATTCGCGGGAGGTACACTTCACTAAAGCAGAGATGCCAGCTTTTCCAACAGCATCACACCCTTCTTGAAAATAAGGGCAGTTAGCAGACAAATCTCGAACAATGAGGTATGTGACAGAGAACGGTTCTATTCAGATCGTTTACGGAAATATAATAGGCGTTGAATTCATAACCATAAAGCCTAAAAGTACTAAACTGAAATCCTACTTTCAGGTATGATCCATTGGAATCCTACACGTTCGACAGTTAAATGATTTGCAACTTGCAAAAACTTTACATCAACAAACATCAAATTAACTTGAACAAAAACAAACCCATATCACAAAGCCACATCAAATTAACTTGAAAAAAAACAAACCCACACCAGATTAACTAATGAATCAAACATCGAATTAACTTAATAAAGCAGCGTCTATTAAAAAACCAGAGAGTAAACTATTCACTTCCGTTTCATCATCTGTATCATCGAAAAATAAACACTCGGAATTAATTTGAGACATATTGTTTGTAGTGTGTGTTTTTGATAAAAAGTGTATATGTGTGTGAAAATAGGAAAGAAGATGCTGGGTTTTATAGAAATTAAAGGGATAATTTTTATTTTTTTATAAGAAACGGCTTCATTTACTCGGTCTTCTACACGACCCAAACAATTGCAAAGGTTGGGGGGACTAGTCTAGTTCGGTCGAGGTAATGGGACGACCGACCTTAGTTGCTTCCACATGGGACGACCGACCGAAGATCGACCTTACCATTTCAAACTACTTTTCTAAATCACTTCAGAATAACCAAATAAAATGATAAACAAATACGCAATTTTAAACACTCCCTAAATACTCATATCCACTAGTGTCAAAATGAGATATAGACTGGTAAAAAATATACACAACCCCACTCCTCTAGCTACAAACGAGAAATAAATTAGCAAGCGACCAAAAACAATAGGAAAAAAATTAAGGAGCCGTTTAGTTGGTGAAAATTATTCCTATTTTTCAGTTTCTAATTTTCTAGAGAAAGGAATTGTTCTTCTTTTTAGAGGAGAGTTGAGATTTTTGAAAATCCGTTTAGTTGGAGTTATATTTTTCTTTTTATTGAGAAGAAATAAGAATGAAAAAAATGAGAATGATAAAATGGGCTTTCCACTTTTTTTGAAAAATGTAGAAAAAAAATGAGAATGAAAATCTCACATTTTTTGAAAAATGTTGAAAAAATTTGCGACTAAACAGATTTTATATATTTTCCTTTTCACATGAAAAATTTCTTAGAAAAATGAGATATTTTTCGCCAACTAAACGGCCCTAAATGTTTGAATTCTTATAAAATCTCCGATTGAAAATGGGAAGCTCACCCGCCACAGGCGACGGCTGCCAGAATGACCTAACAGATTGGAAAAGCGGTATGCAGTTGGAATATGTTAATTATTATGTGTTTTTATAGCAGTTGAGGATTGTTGTTTATGCATGTATTTATGATAATCATAATTTAAATGAAACTTTTAAAGAGCAGTACCATTTAAGCTACTGTCACTTTGTATAAGGGAGCAGTGTTTATCCATTTTGCATAAAAAAGTGTCATTTTCTATATAGCTGTAGCTTCCATATCTTCTTCATTCACCTCCACCATTTCAGTTAGACCACCTTCTCCACCAACCAAAGGCAATACCCGAATGACCTACTTTTACTTTTCTAAATGGGACATGACCTTCCAACAAGTTGTATTCCAAACCCAGTTTCTGTAATCAATTGCCATTGTAGGTTGGTAACTACTAACTGTTTGTAGTCAATCATGTTAAATCAATGCATTTTGACCCGTTTAACGAGCTCTTGTATAGCGAATATTTTTTTTATATCCTACGCATTTCACCCGTTACGAATAAAATTCTACTAGAATAGACCATTTTAGATACAAGTGGGTTGAAATTGCCACCAGAAATCACAAGGTTGGATTTCAAAGATCAAACCAGTTTTGGTTCCAAAATAACCCAAAAACCATATTTGCATAAATATATATATTTGCCTATTGATTTGGATAGCTGGGTGCCTGGGTTCACAGCAGGGTTCCCTTAATTAGTCGTCATTATTGAAGACACTATAGGCATTTTATACCTAGCTAAACCTTCCTCTACAACAACGTGACTGTCAACTGCCAAATCAAACCATTGCAAATTTTATCGGATTAAGTGTTTGATTTTCTAGAAAATATATCATGGCTATGTTTCTGTGACAGATTGTAGTTTCTGTCACTTCAATCGTACGGATACACGACTAGCAAATAATGGAATCCCGTCATATCTTCAAAAACTTAGTCGTGTCTATTTTAACACCTTCAATTGAAGCTCTGGGAATGAGTTGATGCACTGTACACGTTATACATGGAAAGGGATCATGCATGGTATTGCACTTAAGATTCAAAAGGGGCATCTTTGACTTTTCAGGTTGCACACATCTCCTTTCTTTTCAACAAACAAATGAATTTGTGGATCCATTTACCGGAAGAATTGGGTTAATAATAATCTCAAACAAGCCATGTAGAAGTAGAACTACTAGTAACATATTTGTTATAGTATATGAAAATAATGGTTGACCCAGCCCATACCAAAGCAATTACCCATTTTGACCCGTTTGCTCATATATGGTTTATGATTATGTTTGTTTTTCCATGTATGTGTTTCCGTGGTGATCAGGGAAAGAAATAAGTAGTGTCTAAGAGCGTAGATCACAAGGTATTTGTCTTCTTCTAACAGAAGTCGCGACAGTAATTCTACAAGCACTCGGTTTTGACCAAAACATACAATATGTTGCTTCTGGTTCGTGGCGGTGAAAAGTGACTTGCAGATTTTATGGGCTACATAAGCTCAAATCATAAGTGTTTGTAGATTTCTTTCTATACATATATGCATATCTTGATAAAACAAACCGTACTTGTGAGTATGTTGGGTGGATATGTGGACGGATTATTTTGGTGTCTTTGATAGGACAATAAAAGAGAAAAAAATCCGTAGCAAGTAAACTCAGAAATCATTGCTAAAAATCTAAAGTAAAACATAATGTAGTTCCCTTGGGTTGTGCTTTATTACAAATGGGTCGAATGCTATCCAAGGTCTATACTTCTAATCCTTACAACTTCATAAATCGGTTTATTCAGAGATTAGTGTAACATTGTAATTATAAGTAAATCAATTATTCTCTATTTTTTGTCTAATGCTCAAAATGTAGATTGTGGGTAACCTGACCCATCCTTAGTACAAAGGAGCTACCCTTGCCCATGCCAGAAGTAAAATGACACAAAATTCATCAGTTACTGAGCTTAATTCTTATTCCAAGCAAACTATTGTTCTAGCTAAACTAGCAATCTTAGATACATTTGATCACCAGGTTTAGTTTTATGGTATTTATGTGCATCTGAAACATAGATGAAAATATGCTTACCTCACATATGTTATCTAATGCAGGTACCTTGGCTTCAAGAAAACAATCCAACTAAATAAAAAGGTGCAAATCAAAACAGAAAAACAGAGCTCGTCATTAGTAATCACTTGATAGATTCTGCGGTAAAAAATCAAAAGGAAACAAAATCTAGGGCAGTATCATCTCATCGATCAAAGCAACACTACATTCATGTGACCTGTAAGCTGCTAACCCCTTTTTTTATTTCTTTTTGATCGCTCAATAAACCTAAAATATTCACCAACTGAGAATCTGCTCCCATCACCATGAATACCCACAACTCCCACTTTACGTCTCCATACCTCTGCTAGGTCTCCTTCTTCTGGGGGTTCATCTTCTTGAGCATCAACTGGTTGCAAGCCCGGATTATTCACCAAAACAACATCAACAACTCCAACAGAAGAGGATTCTTCAGCAACTTCATTTTGATCATCAAGACGTTTGACACAAGACAATTCTTGAGCAACTCCATCTTTATCATTAACAGGTCCAATTCCAACAGAAGACGATCCTTGAGCAACTTCTTTTTGATAATCAACAAATCCAACAGCAGGCGATTCTTGAGTAACTTCATTTTGACCATGAACACGTGAAACTGAAGACGACTCCGGAGCATCTCCATTTTGATCATCAACAAGTGCAACAGTAGAAGATTCTTGAGCAATTTCAATTTTATCATCACCTTGTTGCAAACCCTGATTGTTTGTCAGAACATCATACTCATTAGTGGCATTATTCTGGGACCCGTCAGTAAGTGTAAATGAAGAAGATGATTCTTGAACAAGCTGATCTTCTGGCGGGCCTTGTTCAGTTAACAAAATTTCAGTATGATCAGCACCTTGTTCCAGCCCCACATTATTCACAGCAACATTCTCATCAGCGATTACAGATTCGATGCTTTGCATTTCATGATCGTCAACTTGTTGCAACCCTGAATTATTAACAACAGCATCGTAACTATCATCAACAGATTCACTGTTTGACGATTCTTGAACAATTTCTTTTTGTGGCAGAGCTTGATGTAGCAAATCATTACACTGTTGCAGCTCTCGCTTAATCAACGCAAGATTATCAAGGGCGGATCTTGAATCACCATCAAGAAGTGACGACGGCGATTCGTGAGCAAATTCTTCAGGTGGTGCATGTTGATTTAGCAAATCATTAAGTTGTTGCAAATTTTGATTAATCGCCGCAATATCATCAAGAACCGAACTTGAAGCACCATCAGGAAGTGTCGATTCTTGATCAACCTCATCAGCAAACCCCAAATCATTCTCATCGGCCATAGAAGAAGTAGATAATGTAGCATCAACTGGTTCCAAGCCCGGATTATTCACCAAAACATCATCAACAAATCCAACCGAAGACGATTCTTCAGCAACTTCATTTTGATGATCAACACGTACGACACAAGACGATTCTTGAGCAGTAATTCTTGAACAAGCTGATCTTCTGGCGGGCCTTGTTCAGTTAACAAAATTTCAGTATGATCAACACCTTGTTCCAGCCCCACGTTATTCACCGCAATATCATCAAGAACCGAACTTGAAGCACCGTCAGGAAGTGTCGATTCTTGATCAAACCCAATCAGCAAACCCCAAATCATTCTCATCCGCCATAGAAGAAGATGATGATGTATCATCTTTCGGTGGATCTTGTAAGTGAGATCTTACGAGTCTTTGCTCCTCGACAATCACACCCCAACGACTTGCACTCGCTTCTCTAATTCTAGAACGCCAATTATCAACCGTAACCTCATCAAGTTGTTTCACATTAAAATCCAATTCAGCCAATTCCGAGTCGGTTCTCGTGTCATGAAGCCTCCTTAAAATGATCATCTCTTTAACTCTAGTAACATATTCCGAAACCCGTTTAAGACGCTGATTTGAAACACTATTCTTTACTACATACTTCCGTATCCCATCAAAAAGCAAACAAACATCATTTCGAAATTTATCTGCACGTTTAAGAAACGTAATGGAGTACGACTCAAATTCAGATACTATATGATTGAACTCTCTAAACACGGACATATGTCGTTGCCTGATGATATTGTCAAGAACACACTTGCTCTTATCAATAATCTCACCATCACTAGAAGATGATGATGATGATGTCCACAACGGTGGTGATAACACGATATTTGACGACATTATTAAAAAAATGCAAACTAAAAGAATCAAGTAAATGGTTTTTTCTTTGAATGAATGAAATTGAAAGAAATCAAGAAAAGGGGTATTGAATGTTGAATTTGTTGGGGAAAATTGTTGGTATATTTATAAAGGTTTAACGAACATATTATTTTTGAATGTTGAATTTGTTGGGGAAAACTGTTTGGCCCAAGACTTAGGGGCAATTTAGTTGTTGAAAAATGGGAAACATCCCATTACTCTAGGAAATTTTTCATGTGAAAAATGAATTATTGAAAATCCGTTTAGTTTTTTTTTTTTTTAACATTTAAAAAAAAAAATTATCTTTTTAACTTTTTTTCAATATTTAAAAAAAAAAGTGAAAATTCTATTTTATCATTCTTACATTTTTCTTTCTTATTTTTTTCTCAATAAAAAAGAATTGAGATCTATAAAACATCAAATATACATCATTTTCTCTCGTGTCATCCTTCACCTTCTATTCTAACCAGCGTTTTTAATTATTTAAAAAAAAATTTGGTTTATATATTTTCATACATTTTATTTTTTTTAAAAAGAAAAATATAATCTCATCTAAATTGATTTTCAAAATTTTTAACTCTTCTCTGGAGAAAGAAAAATTATTCTCTTCTCTAAGAATTTAGAAACTAAAAAATAAGAAATTTTTTTAACAACTAAACAGCCCCTTAAGTTTTATGCTACTGTATAGTTTGTTAGTTTTCGTTTTATCAATAAAATGTTTTCCTTTTATTATCATGTGCTGACTTGTTAGTGCAATTTTTTCTTTAAATTAAAATTGACAATATCAAAAGTTTTGCTACCATCGTAAATCAATCATAGTAGATCATTTTCTATTGCATTAAGTTCTTTTAAAGTTTATATAAACTTTACCGGTAAAGTTTTTTCACAAACATAAGAGTGAGCCTATTGATAAAAGAAATGTTTTATTCATAGAGAAATGTTATTTAGACCTAAAATACATGCCTAATGCATAAATCACTTGTATATGTGTATTATGTATTTTCTCTCTTCAAATTCTCACCAATCATTTTTTCAAATCAACCAATCAAATCATTAGGTGCATAATTAGGCATCATTGTTAGGCACAACAATCATTTTTCTTATTCACACACACACACACACACACACACACACACACACACACACACACACACACACACACACACACACACACACACACACACACACATATATATATATATATTTAGAAAGGCATTATTCATATATATATTTGAAAATCACGTTTTCCCCCAAAATTAGAAAAACATGAAACAAAAAACATGTCGATAAAAAATGGGCGTGTCCTAGTCTGGGTGGCCCCTTGATAGGTTGGGCGCCCCCTTATCAATAAGGGACCTCCAGGCACAACTTTGGGACCGGCTGACCAGAACGTCCTAAAGCTTGCCTATAAATAATAGACCGTTCTCACAATGTTTTTCACCTCTTTGCACACAGTTTCTTAATGTTGTAAATCAACTTACATATTTTCTAGCCTTTGATCATTTGACTTGTATAAACATTTGTTTACAAGTGATCCAATCCTTCCTCTCTAAGTGCAAGAGAAGAATACTCGTAATCGTCAAGATACAAGGTATTATAGACTAGTTTGTGCATACGTAACGTTGTTACGATCTTGTTGTAGTTTGTACATCAACCACATCTCTTTTATTCTTATGTAATAGTTAGATCGGGTAGATCTTGTTAGTATCTTCGATGAGAAAATACACGAGTGAGCGGTTAGTATTTTACTCCTTAAAATACGCTTGGGAGTGGTAGATTGGTTTTAGCTAAGATTAAAACTCGACATTTGGCTTAGTGTTAGAAATTGGTGTAAGCTACGTG
>BQNB010065712.1:1403-34838 GCA_026074375.1 Tanacetum coccineum
TGTTTACGTTTAATTTTACATTGAACGTTTTTATATTTTGTGATTATCAAAACGTAAAGACGTGAATAATGTTTTTAGGCATTATATTTTGTCAACATTTTATGTTTAATAGTTTTGTAATAAGGATTAGTGAGCTTAATTAAGAAAAGAAGCTCACTGACCACACTTAGAGAAATAGGGTATGAAGAATAAGATAGAGATCACCACTCTATAAATACCCCCTTCATGTAAGAAGGGTGGTAAGCTTGAAATTTTGTAATTCTCCTCTCCCTTCTCATTTCTCTCTTCTTTTATAAAATTTGAAATTGATAAAGTCTTGCTTCCTCTCTTCTAATCTCTACTTCCCTAAACCGAACCAAGTGTGATTAAATACTTAATACGACCTAACACTATTTACAACATTCGTACTTACATGCAGTAACTAACGGCTCATGATAATGGGGTAAAAAGCGGGAATGCGGGTACTTACGCAAATCCGTAATAGTTTAAAAGCTACTTGTGTCCATATATGATAAGATCGTTTTAAGCTCAGATTGGTTAGATCTTTTATATCTAGGATAAACAATAACAATGATTGAATATGCACAGCGGAATTATAAGAACACAATCAATGTTATCACAAGGTTTTCTTTATTCATACGTTTCCCTATTACCCCAACTATAACTTGGGGTTACTAACTAACTAACTATCTAACTATGGTGTACACACACACACCTTTTACTATTCGACTCTCATCAGTCGACTCTGCTATCTTGCTAAAACCTATGTCTATGATCTCTTTATATAGGGAGAGATCATGACTTACAAAGGAAGTAAATCAATAGATAAGGAAACTATTTAAATTACATTAAACCTCATTAAGATGTTTCCTAATCATTATCTTGTAGAATATTTGACCAAATCTTCATATTTCTCCACCAGCTTGTAGAGTTTCATAATGACGACTTTGATCCTTTTGTTTCATTATGTTGCTCATTTGTATCATCAAATTAAGAATCCCAACAATCTTCCCCTATTTGATGATGACAAAACAAACAATGTTCTTGTACGAACTTTCCTTAGAGCTGAGAAAGTTGAGATTATGGATCTCCCTGAATGAAACAAAATCTTCCTTTGTAAAATGCTAACTGCTTCCCCTTAACTTAAGATCTCCTTGAACATGCAACCACATATAATAAGCTGCAAATCAATAAACCTGTAATCTTCTTCCCCTTTTTGTAATCATCTAATATGGGTCTCTTGTAGATATGCAACTTGGATCATAACACACTACAAATCATATACTACACTACCAATTCATCCTTCTAATGACTCAAAATACCCTCCATGAAGCATAATAAGATAAATGACTCTGAGCAGTAGAAACACAAACTAGCAGTAGTAATAAATGACTAGTAGTAGTAACGAAACACTTCCCCTCAAGTGGTGCATGTAGATGGTTAAACATTTAATCAATAAGCTTCCCCTGAAACCAATATGTTTACCATCTCTTGAATCTCGAACTCTGTAGGCTCTATGTAGTGATTACTGATGAAGAAAACTGAGTATAACGAATTTGATGAAGAAGTAGAATCTCCTAAACTTGTGTCTTATGTCTTGCACTATCCACGTGACGTCGAACTTATAAATAAATCTGTGAAATATAAGTAGACCGCAACCTCTTGACAAAAACCTCATCTTCTATGAGACACATACTAAGTGATAGCAAATGTGAGCATTGAGCACCATAAGAAAAATCACACACCTTTGCTAGATTTTGACAAGTCTTCGTCACACCATTGTAAGCACGAACAAGTTATCTTTAAAGTGTAACACCCACTTTAAGATATGATAGGAACACGCATCTGTGAAACTCAACTACAACATCAAATAAGTGATAATCAACTGTCTTCGTAATCACATCTTCAAATAATCTCCAAAACGAGCCATAAAATAAGAATAAACTATTGTGAACAATAGTTCTGTCCGAGATCCAAAAACGTGAACTATCCGATATCTGATAAAGCAAGCAGTACAAACTGGGTATGTCGGATAGAACTAACAATAGAAACTGCTTCAAGTAGCAGTATTAACAAACCAAGCTGTTAGCGACACTTTTTCTGTCACTAAACTATCACAGATATGGTTACTCCTTCCTCCCATGGCATTTAGCGACGCTTAATCTGTTACTAAACTGTTGCTAAAGTGTCACTAAACTGGTTCTCCTTCCTCCCATTCGGTTAGTGACACATTTTTCTGTCACTAAACTGTTACTATGCTGGCAGTACTAAAGTAACCATGGCAGTATTAACATACAAAGTGGCAGTACAAACTTGAATACTTAGCAGCATTAACGAAAAATCAATGACAGTATTAATCTTCTTGAAGACAGTATAAACTTATATTTGTCCCATGCATACGAACAATATTAATATTACTTGAGCCCAACAGCTTAGAGCCCACGTAATATTTCACGTCAAGCAGCTCTAATAATCAAGAAGCCCAAGCTTGTTCGATCACATTACATACCAAAACCATCACGTTGTTATCATCATAAATTTAGTTGTTACCTTAAACACGAACATAAGCAGCAACAATATAAATTTATGGTTTTCGATCCACCATAGTTATGTGATCTATATCTTGAAACGCACCAGTTCATACCAACATGAAGAACATGTGAACCATAACCATCATTTACTCAGCCACGAATCACCAACATATTGTTGCATTGAGACCAGATCAAGAATAATATGCCATAGAAAGGACATGATCAAGCCACAATCACCATACCAGATCCGAATCACAAAGATGCACAAATCCTATTCGACTAGGATTTGATCAGCTGAAGCACAACGAATCAACAAGAAACCTTTTAAAAATATTAACAACACTTGACAATCGTATTGCATACCCATAACAGGTAGAAAGAACGATTATAAGCATTATTATAGCAGTTAATCTTCAAAACCTCAGAAAACTTTAACCATAAATCGATTTCTTGAAAAATTAGGGTTTTAGGGTTTCTTCAAAAACCTTGTAGATCCTAGATCAAGAGCCCCATGGCTCTGATATCAATTGATAAGATCGTTTTAAGCTCAGATTGGTTAGATCTTTTATATCTAGGATAAACAATAACAATGATTGAATATGCACAGCGGAATTATAAGAACACAATCAATGTTATCACAAGGTTTTCTTTATTCATACGTTTCCCTATTACCCTAACTATAACTTAGGGTTACTAACTAACTAACTATCTAACTATGGTGTACACACACACCTTTCACTATTCAACTCTCATCAGTCGACTCTGCTATCTTGCTAAAACCTATGTCTATGATCTCTTTATATAGGGAGAGATCATGACTTACAAAGGAAGTAAATCAATAGATAAGGAAACTATTTAAATTACATTAAACCTCATTAAGATGTTTCCTAATCATTATCTTGTAGAATATTTGACCAAATCTTCATATTTCTCCACCAGCTTGTAGAGTTTCATAATGACGACTTTGATCCTTTTGTTTCATTCTGTTGCTCATTTGTATCATCAAATCAAGAATCCCAACAAATATTTATAGTATTTTACCTAATATGATGCACCTTTTGTTTATAAACTAATGTACTTTTTTTAATCAATAGAATGTATGGATTTAACTCTATAGATGAGACCTTAAGGAAGGAGGCTGAAGGTAATACTTTCTATACCAATTATGTATCCCGTGACATAGTATATGATTATGGTCTTGATTTGTAGGTCGGCAAGCAGTCAAAGAAGTTCTGCCCCGAGTCATTAGAGTGTTTTTGAGGACCTTGTTAATGGCAGCTTCGAACAAAAAGCCTGAACCATCTCAAAACTCTGAGGTGTGTTTTCACTTTCTTTAATAAAATAATAATTTGATATTGTGTTATCGCTAATGAACATGTATTCCTGTCATCAACTCATTGCAATTTATAATGAAAATGTGATTTTGTGCAGGGCTAGCATGCATGTAGCTGTAGTTGATAATATACAAGGATATGCTAACATTTATGAATATTCAAATCATATCCTAAGATATTCACGCCAATTCCCGTTGCATTAAAGGATAAAATGGAAGCTACTGTTTAGCTGATAGACAATAAAACTGATGACATCACACGCTACATCGACCATTACAAATGCGAAAACAAAAGTCAGTTATTAAGATACTAAATCCGAAGATTGAGGAAAAGTAATACTCTTTGTGTAAACAGTGGCATACCACAATGTCACATATGTTTGGTGGAGGGAAATTCTAGTGTAAAACATCACATCCTTGTTATTAATATGTGTATTGTTTTCATGTGTAATGTATTTCTTATTGTTGTACATTTGTAGCTTCGACTTGAATCAATACAAGTCCAAGTGAGACTCTTTTCCTTGCAAAACACTTGGTTGTTATACTATTACAAGCATGCTTGTGTAACAATATCTAAAAAAGCAAATCTAGCTTGCCCTCTTATTATATGGTAATCTCAAACAATAGCATCAGGACTCAGAGTTGTAATCATTTGAATACATTTTTTTTAGGTTACCTACGATGTAAAAGGATGCACAAAAATATACAAAAGGATGCACTAAAATATACAAAAAGATGCACTAAAATATACAAATCGATGCACTAAACAAGTACCTTAAACATATGAATAACTAACAACTTATTCCTTATTTGCAAAATAGCGCAAGTCCATATCGAGTATATTAAGCACTTATTTGAAGGACTGATATATATTCATCACATTACATACGTCTCCTTGGGATATAATTTGATATATATTCATCACATTCATTAGGTCCATGATATCATCGCCCCTCACCCTCAATTCTTGTACATGTACCATATCTAACAGATCTTCCTCTTCCCCTGCATCTGCCCACATTCATAAACCTTCTTATGTAGACTCGACGAGTAATAACAAGTATTGTACATCTTGTCCCTACATCTTTCTAGAATAGAACCACCAACTATTGCATTTTTCAAAGAACAAGCAACTTCAGACAACATTGATGTTGAGGGAGACGAGTCCACACCAGCATCAATATGCTCAGCATATACAGGGAAGCTCTCATTTCCATATGGACTGTTCCATATTTCCTAACACGCTAGAATAGAACCGCCAACTATTGCATTCTTTAAAGAGCAAACAACTTCAGACAATATTGCTGTTAAAGGAGACGAGTCCACACCAGCATCAATATGCTCAGCATATACGTCGAATCTCTCATTTCCATATGGAATGTTCCATATTTCCAAACACACAAACACAAAATTAGGAAACATATAGTACATTAAAGATATATATGACAAGATTTGTAAAAAAAGATTATCAGTTTAAATTGTATTTTTTTGTGTTCAGCAAGCACAACAAGCATATAAACAATTATTTTAGCAACAAACTAGTTATCTACGGTATTAAACATAACAAGCAGATAATCAACTACAATAGGCCACTTTGAAATACATATTTTTGTGTTCATCATTAACCACTTAGATTGTTTAAATGCTATCCAGGTCACTATACGGACTGTCCTCTAATACTCTATGTAACATTCATATCGACTCCTATTATAATTGGATGTTATACTATGATACAAACGGATGCACTAAATTACCTCAAACGGATGCACTAAAATATCGACTCGTATTGGTACACTATCTAGCCCACCCACTTGCTATTTCTATCTATAATGCGTACCTATGTATGAGCAAACTTGCGCAGCTCATTAGTGGAATAGAAATTAGGACCACCCCGTCTGCATCAGGCAGCATCGAGATAATCACTATACAGTGTAGCTAAGAAGATTATAGACAAAGAAAGTGCGAAAAATAAAAGGTTCAACAAGCCTAAAATTCGAGCATCGTCATGCATTGCAACTATAAGTTAGTTATAAGCTATGCACCTAAAGACATGAGATTGTATAGAAACTAACAAGCTATGAGAATACACAGGTTAATATCATGATAAGAACATGTTTTAAATACACACAGATGCCTTAATATGATTATCGATGCACTAATCATACACTAAACATACATACAGGAACTTAATATGTTTGACCATGATTTGCAAAAGTTACATTATTTAACAACAATTTAAGAGTACAAGTGCAAAAGTGACCTTTTTATTTAACAACACGGCTACCTGATGTAACTGTCCAAGCTCTCTTTGTAAATCTTGCACACTCGGGTCGTAATTAGTTAAGGGAAGAAGTGATATATTGTGTTCCACTCTTTCCAGCTGTCATAATACAAATGTTAAATAATTAGATACACATGACGAGTATTATGCCAAAAAATAGTAATTGAATACATTGATAATATACCTTTTTGTCTAGTTGCTGCATACAATACCTCAAATGTTGTGATCTGAATTAATCATTGACAACGGTTAGTTGATTTGAAGAATCATTGTAGACTAATGAATCCTCATCGCCTCTATACACACGATCCTGTAGATAAATGTTCAACAATTAAACTCACATAACTAAGAGACTAAGTAAGCTAGGGAGTATAATTTAATATTGAGATATGAATTTATACTTGAATGGCTAGTGAGTGTTCAGATTCACTACTTTGAGCCGAACAGTTTACGCGTGTATAACCATATGGCTCTTTCCGTGATTCATATGCTTTATGTAGATCATACTCCGTGTGAGCAGCTGATATAAACAATCTGATCCTGACAGGCTGTTTGCATTTGTCAAGCGCCGATCTTTTGGAAGTAACCACAAAAAACTGAGTCTTCCTTCCTGCAATCCATCAACTTCTAAGTCACAAGCCAAACCATCGTTGTTTGCATATCCTGAGCTCACACCTCTAGCATCAGCTGCCACATCAGCTGTTAGACTTCCTACGTTGTCTTATCCACTTCAGCAAGAGCCAAAGCTAGGGAGATTCAAAAAGGAAAGTCTAAAAAGTTATTTGTCAAGTGCTTCAAAACCTCCTGAAGTAGGGAACCAAAGAAGTGCAATTTGGTAAATAAACCTGTAAGACAAAGAAACAAATTTTATTTGGAAATGGGTCAATTTGGGTATATATTGAATAATTACAGAAAAGTTTTAAAAGTCAAATATAGCATAGGCAAGCGCTTTAGAACCTCGTAAATTGCTTAATTTAAAAAATCCGGATCATTATATTAGATTTTGTGATCACATTTTAATTTCGTTCACCAAGAAAATGATGGCAGGTCAGATGACCCTCACTTCCCTTGTTCGTTTCTTTCTTGAACCCTAAATTTCCCTTGTTTTGACCCATTCTAATTTTATTAAATTCGAGACAAGAGATCTAATAAATGAAACTGCATTGTGCAAAAATGAAATTATCTTTTTAAATATACTTTCCATAGAGTATATTTACCGATAAAACACATAATTTACCAACGCATCTTATGAAAGTTACATTGTGCCAAGAGGGTCTAGGAGTAATCGAATAGAGGACGCTTGATTGAGTCTCCTATTCTTGTTCTCGGCTTCTTCTACAGATTTGAGCAAACCTGGAAACAATTGAGACACGCTTGTATTGGAAAAATTAGCATTGATAACACATCTTTAAAAAGGCGATCATTTCTTTAAGGGATAACACTTGTATTTAAACAAACATAGTCAATAACAAACATGCGAAGTATCCCCTGTTTGTTCCCGTTAAATCATACAAACAAGTGCCCTTAATTCATACAAACAGATGTTTTAGCAAACAGATGCCCTTAAATCCTACAAACAGATGCCCTTAAACAAACATATCAAACATATTCCCTTAAATCATACAAACAGATGCCCTTAAATCATACAAACAAATGCCCTTAAATTATATAAATAGATGCCCTTAAACAAACAAATGCCCATAAATCATACAAACAGATGTCCTTCAAACATATAAACCCTACGCCCTTAAATCATACAAACAAATGCCTTTAAACAAAACATATGCCCTTAAATCATATAAACAGATGCCCTTAAAACAATAAGATGCCTTTAAATCATACAAACAAATGCCCTTAAATCATATAAATTATTAGGTAAAATCAATTATGCGCTAAAAGAAAGTAAGGGATCAGAAGTTCCTTTTATAATATATACTCAAAATAAACTCCAATTCTGATAACACGTTACCCTAAACATACAAACAGATGCACTAAACATACACAGTGATGCCCTAATGTGTTCATAGATGCACTAAACAAAACAAACAGATGCACTAACTTAACATGATGGTCTTATCATATTACAGATATGCCATAACACATTTTTTTGATGCACTAATACAAACAGATGCATTAAACATACACAGTGATGCCCTAATGTGTTCATAGATGCACTAAACGAAACAAAAAGATGCCCTAACTAAACATGATGCTCTTATCATATTACAGATGTCGTAACACATTTTTTATGCACTAGTTATACAAAAAAATGTTGTAACAAGTCGAGTAATGTCCTAATCATACTAACAGATGCACTAACACTTATTTTAGATGCAATAATCAAACAAACAGATTCCCTAACTTATAACGCGATGCTCTTATCATACTAACATATGTCGTAACATATTTTTTGATGCACTAATGACACAAACAAACTATGTAGCAAGTCAAGTGATGCCCTAAGCATACTAACATATGCGATAATGCTTATTTCAGATGTAATAATCAAACAAACAGATGCCTTAATTTACTCCAACAAGGTGGTACAGTTTCAGCATCGGCTTAAAAGCAAAATTCGCCACTTCACATGCTTCATATATATAATCCTATTCAATAACATTCATTTAACTATTAGATATATATAAATGCTTAATTCATAGTTAACTTCAAAGCTAGCCAATTCAAACAAGCAAATGCCGTTACATATTTTTTACACGGATTCACTAAAATGTCATTTTATACACAAAGTTCCCCTAACATGAATTTACACAGATGCCCTAGTTTTACACCGATTCATAATAATACTAAATATGATATAATTTACCAAATAATGCAAAAATTACATAGAAATTGAACAATTAATAATATATACTTGCTATTGTTCGAGTTCTTCATTAGGTTAGTTATGACTGCTTTTTCTTCATTTATCTGATAAACGGTATACAAAATTAGTCATTAACCAGGATTTTTAAGGCGATTCCACTTAACAACGAGTATTTTTGATCGATTTTGATGTGTTTTTAGTGAATATATGTTTTGAAAAAAATAGGCATTAGCTGCCCCCCAAATATAAAGATAAAGGGCAGAATGATTAAATCATTATAAAGGAACTATAGAAGTCACATACGCAGAAAGTGATTTCATGACATGTAGCATATCTGTTGCCTGATCCTCATTATTATCTTCCAGTCCTAGGCTTTCACTTCCGGCCAAGTCAACAAGAGAAAGCTTGCTATATAAGTTTTTGTCAGTGGTCAAATTGTCATAATATATATGTATGGTGATTATCATGTGAAAAATAACAAAACAAAAACTTTTTAGGTTGTTCAAAAGAGAGCATATAAAGAATTAAAAAAATGAAATATATACAAGGGGGCACAAGTATAAGTACGATACTACATGAATTTTAAAACTCAATATTTCAAAACGAACTATTAAAAAATAAGTCAAGAATATGAACATACATACGAGAAACATTAATATTGGTTTGGTCACCACTTCTACTTAAAAGTGCCTTTTTTGACGACTTTGGGGAAGTCTAGCTGATTGTCAACCTTTTTATGTACAAGATCTATTTAAGATAAACCAATATATTTTCCGTACTAACCATTGAACAATGATGCATAAACATACAAACATATGCCCTAAACAAACAAACAGATGCCCTAATGTGTCCAACGATGCACTAAACATAACGGATACACTAAACATACAAACAGATGCCCTAAACAAACAAACAGATGCCCTAATGTGTCCAATGATGCATAAACATACAAACATATGCCCTAAACAAATAAATAGATGCCCGATTATGTCCAACGATGCACTAAACATTAACGAATACACTAAACATACAACCAGATTCCCTAAACAAACAAAAACAAACAGATTCCCTAATGTGTCTAATGATGCACTAAACATAGCGGATACACTAAACATACAAACAAATAAATGCCCTAATGTGTTCAATGATGCACTAAACATAAAGAATACACTAACCATACAAACAGATGCCCTAAAAAATGAACAGATGCCCTAATGTGTCAGTGATGCATAAACATACAAACAAGTGCCCTAAAATAACAAATAGATGCCCTAATGTGTCCAATGATGCACTAAACATAATGGATACACTAAACATACAAACAAATGCCCTAAACAAACAAACAAATGACCTAATGTGTCTAATGATGCTCTAAACATAACGGATAAACTAAACATACAAACAGATGTCATAAACAAACAAACAGATGCCCTAATGTGTCCAATGATGCATAAACATAACGGATACACTAAACATACAAACATATGCCCTAAACAAACAAACAGATGCCCTAATATGTTCAACGATACACTAAACGTAACTGATACACTAAACATATAAACCGATGCCCTAAACAAACAAAAACAAACAAACAGATGTCCTAATGTGTCCAATGATGCACTAAACATAACAGATACACTAAACATACAAACACATGCCCTAATGTGTCCAATGATGCACTAATAATACACAAAGGATGCATTAATTTATCTCGCGATGCTCTAATGTAACAAAAATATGCTATGTATAAAATTCCTTATAATCTAATCATCTAAATTTGTTTACATGATATTTATACTGATGCACTTATTCATACAACTAAATGCTATAACATATTATTTTACTCGGATGCACTAAAATGTAACTTCATACATACAAATTCATTAAATGTCATTCCATTCCACAATAACACTAATTATTACATAATTTTCAAAATGATACACTTAAATAACATATAAAATAGAAAATCTATGATTAAAAACTTATAGTTGTCTATATCTCCGGATTGATTTTAATGTTCTTATGTTGTACGACAGATGTATGACGGATGGTCTGGTGTACGGTTTAGGTGGTGTAAGCTGCTACGGTGATGGTGGAGATGATGTCGGCGAAGATGGAGTGGTTTAGGTGGTTTAAAAACTTATAGTTAGGGTTTGAATAATGGAGTGATGAAGATGGTGGCGGCGATAAAGATGTCATTTAATACAATCTGATGCCATAATGTGTAATCTCATTCTGAAAATGTACACATAGATGCCCTAAGATGTCATATCATTCAATAATAATATTAAACACATATGCTTCAAATTAGTGTATCATATTCATAAACTCTTATTCATACATTTTAACAAACACCTAGTGAGCAATTTTAACAAACACATTTTTTCATACATTTTCTCAAACACCGGCAGTCAATTTTAACAATTACCAAACATATATCTGATTGACAAATCATAATTTACAAATTACTACTTAGTAACTAATACCAGAAACAAGAAGCTGATTATCAAAAAGAGGAATAACGACGAGCGATGTTAACTTACTTTTAGTATATGAACGGTTACAGGTGGCGATGGTTGTTCAGATTTTGGTGATGACGGCTTGTGTGGTGAAGGATCAATCAACAGATTTAGTGCACTTATGAGCTGAATCTAATTTTTTTCTTCATTTTTGGATGATTGAGTTTCAATTGAATATTGTCATGTTACAAAATTAGGATTTCTGGTGATTGAAGTGATGGTCGTGTATGTGTGAAATGAGAGTGATAGATTGTGAGAGTGAAATGAGATTGTGATGGTACAACCTGAGGACCTCCTTATTTTCCTATTATTTTTGTTTTCTACCTGGATATAAGGTTTTCTCTAGAACTCATCCCTATATATATATATATATATATATATATATATATATATATGCAGCGAGCGTAAACATATAATATATAGTATATATATATATATATTATTCAGTGAGATCATACAAATAAGAATCAGACACACAAGCAAACAGATTTAGTGCACTTATGAGCTGAATCTAATTTTTTTCTTCATTTTTAGATGATTGAGTTTCAATTGATAATTTTAAAGTTACAAAAAACGGGGTGGACTACCCGGTGTTGGACAGAGGGCGCCAACCAATGGTAAATCTGAGCGGAAATCTTGAACACATATGGACCCCTTCCGTTGTTTATATATTCGTCTACGTGTTCATGCCCGACTCTTCTAGTGGATAAAGACTTTTACATATCTGAGAGCAAAGCAAGGGAAACTTCCATTACCAAAAAATAGGTAGAGTTATGAGTAATAATTAAGATACATCTAACATTCCTAAACAGTGTAATAATGATATACATGAAAATTGTAATCACGGATTTCACCATTTACCTACAAACAGGTCAATTTGGGTTTATATCATGCAGGTCAAATGTGAAGTTTTCTTTAAAAGCTGGTCAAACGGGTCACGCCGTTTGAAATTAAATGCTTGCAATCTCCTAAACTTTTTTCATTAAAATTAGTATAAATGTATAATTCTAATAATCATACTTCTTAGGCATTACATGAAAAAATGTAAGCAACGGACAAAAGAAGTACTTGTGGGTCAACCAAAAGGCCGGTATGAAACTTCTTGTTATGGCCTTTTACTACAACCCACATTCTTTTTTGTCACCTCTTATAACATCATGGTTGATTTCAATCTCATAAAAAAGTTAAAAACAAACAAATTCAGTTAAAAGAGCAAACGTTTATATAATTAGGTCCAATTAGCGTATATTGAACCGAGTATGCAATTACAAAACAAAAAAATGTGTTAATACTGTACATACGTGTAATAACATTTTCAGGTTAGATACTTGGTTTCAGTAACAAACCCCAAACCACCCCTGTAAGGACTTTTTATGAAAAAAATTCAAACATGTGTTACAATTATATAGGGGCTGTGTAGATGATTTCACTTGCATCCGGCGCATTTTTTGAACACATGGAGTTTGCAAAACCAAGTACGGGTCATAGAAAATGCACGCCACAATTCATTAAAGCACCTAAAATAATCATCAAACATTAAATGATGCACCTTATTTGAAGAAATATTTTTGGCGAATGATAAAGTAGGATTCCTTTGTATCTTCTGTTGAATACATAGGTCGCTTATTTTCATCCGGAACAGCAAGCATCATGGTCATCAATCCCCCGGTACTCATTCCCACTATCACATCAAAATAATCCACAATTCACGCATCAGGCCCATCTATTTCCTACTCGAGAAGGTAAAAAGACTTCTCATAAAATCACTCATATTCTTAATAAAGGCTTATTAACATGAGTTCATATTACAAATATATACCATAAACCCCCGTTACATGAGTACATAATTAAAAAACACTGCACCTACATGGAGTTGAGATTCGAGAATGAAAGGATGGTTCCTGAAACGATGCCACGAACACCGCCTCAATCAAGGGTAAGAACAGTGACATAGCCGTTTTTAGATAACGAACCAGGTCCGCGCGATTTGCTGTGAACTGCTGCGAGGCTAACACTATAGTAAAAAGTGAAAGGGTTACCATATTAGCCTTGAAAATGATTAGAGATTTGGTATTTGCATCCATTTCTTTGATATAAAAATTGATGAAAAAGCAAACTGAAATAAGGACTAAATATGGAAGGATGCCCAATTCGCATGACAGCATTTGACTGGACACGTTAGGTAAAAACAGTGTTTCATCTATTTCATTTTGTGGAAAAAATCAAAAGCAAAGTTTATGGCAATTTTCGTAACTACTCTCCAAGTTGAAGCGTGTTTGGCATTGCAAAACATACTAAAACAAAGAAAAGCATATTTCACTACGGATACACGGTCGTTTACCTGCTTATCCACTTGTATTCTCAATGGAATTAGTACCCTCTTCATCTTCTTCCCTTATTTTTGCAATCGTAGCATACATCCGTTTCAAAATCACATTCGGCAACTCCAAATCCCTAAAAAAATAAAAATTAAAAAGGTCAAAACTTGATAAAAAAACCAACCGTTGCCCAGAAATATCATTAAAAGATCGACCTATGTATCTGAAACTAATCAAAAGCAGTTTGGATATTGAAAACACTTCAAACTGCTCTAAAATAAGCAATCCCAAAAATCCTCATAATAAGCATATACATGTATTTTTCTCATTCCATAAAATACTCCATTTCAGCATTAGTTTCTGGATTGACAGCACAAAGGAGCTTTGGCTTTCGCCGTTACTAAAAGAGAATAGGTCACGTGGGGCTGCCAACATCATGAAGAATCTCATCAGGCACATCTAGGAAGTGTTTGGTTTTGAAAAGGAGTATAATATAATTTGGAGGGTCTCGTACCCACTCCAAAGCAACTTTTCCTCCTCCGCAACACGTGTGGTACTCAACTTTTCGGTATTTATAGTATCCCTTCACACGTTCCTCATACCAAAACTTAGCGTCGCAATACTGACAGGTCTATTTGCAATCGCCTATATCGATATTGATTGTGTGAAACCTGCAAATGCAAGTTCCGAAAAGTAACAGGAAAAAAAATTGGGGCCTAAAATAAAAGCACTACGGAAGATACTCAAATGAACAAAGAATGTAAAAAAAATTAGGTGTATGATAAAAGAATTCATACCATCTGTCCAACTACTATTCCATCCCATATTCTCATATGCCATTTGATGTGGCATTAAGGAATCACCGGCACAACGGTTTCTTTGCCGGCGACGGAAATTTCCAGAGCGCTTTCTTTTTTGGCCAACAGAATCTCGAAAATCGGTGCCTGTGTTATATGAGAAGTCGAAAAATGTAAGTACCTCTTAAATGTAACAATAGCATCAAGTGAAGAATGGGTGTAAAGAATGCAGAATATCAATAGTTGTTAATAACCTTGTTGGGAGGAATTTCCGAATACAACAATTTCAAGGTCGGCGTGTTTCTGCAATGAGGACATAACTTTTCTACAGCTGTTTTACGCCCGAAAACTAGTAGAAGAGGATTCACCTAAGTTTAAACATTTATGAGAACCCAAAAAAACTACAAAACAGATACGAACTAAATACAGCACATCAACATAAATGTACATCAACATAAATGTATCATACCTGGAGTTCGTATACTCTCAGTCTGCCTAAACAGACATTCGTAAGTGTCATCTAGAAAAAAGCCATCCAAAACGGCTGAATAGTAGCAGCCCCAACGTTTGGAACCTTTAACGTCGAAATTGGTTAAGTATCCATCGCGTAAGAGAAAGACAAACCTGCACCACCAAGAAACAGTTGAAATTTTTCTAGATACAAAACGAATCAAAAGAAATTAACGTGAACCTATTATTATCGGATTGGTACGTGCTGCATATATTGCTAATGTGTACCCAGTTGGGCCTGAACCTATTATTGCCATTTTTCAACGCCTTTCCCTGCAAAAACAAAATATTATGTTGCATGAGAAATAGGAATAAAATGACGCCTCTGGTAATGTAAATATAAACCAATAAAAAACTCCAGATTATATATGTGATGGCCATTTTCAAAGATGCATTATGCGTGAAGAAAAAAAGTGAGGTTATCATCATCTATGCACATTTTTAAGAAACACCAAGAGAGGCCAGGTTAGTAGGTTTTAGCCTCAACCGAGATTGTAGTAAAAAATGTACCTACATATAATATAGGACTCAATAATAAAGTTTGACGGGGAACTCTTTAAAATTATGTCGTTGATCTAACAATCAAATAAACATGAGCTTTACACCGTTAGAATGCTAATTTTATACTTCAGTAAATGTTACGTTTAATTTGTATATAACCATCTAGCTAACCTAAAAGCCATTACAATCCCACAGCGTCTACACCACGACCCAAATGTGCCTACAAATACAAATACAACATTGTCCTTATTCATAACAATTATGTTTTACGCAATGACATCATTTACACAATGACAATGCAAAAACTTACAATTTCCACATAAGCTGGCATTGATTTAAACTCAACCGCCTTTGATGTTAATTCCATCTGCCGCGTTTCTTCCTGATTCTTCATCAACTCAAAAGCCTAAAAACACCACCAACACAAATTATCCCTGCGTAACAAATGGACACAACGGCTATCACAATGGCGTAAAAAATAAAACTGCACGAAAACACGGTTTACTTTCGCATGCGTAAAGTTAGAAAGTGATTGTACATTCCACGGCGTGAACCCACTCTTTGAAACCACCCACTAAACCCACCCAAAAAACCGACTTAACTGGGAGTCTGTTATTGAGTACTATCACGACCAACTGACACTAAATGTAGGTGCACACCATTTGGCTTGAGCAAAACCGGCGCCACCATACTATGTTTTCTTTCCGCTAATTTAGGCTCTTTGGGTACATTGTTTTCTTTTTTAGCTATTGCAATTAGCTACCATCGACACCACCTCATCTTTCTCACATTTTTGCATAAATCAAAATACCATAGCCCTGTCAGATTTTCAAAAGTTGAAAAACCTAAAACCTGACCATATAAGCATAAACAAACACCACGTAAACTACCTCAACATCCTATTATTCTACGTTTTATGACATGACTACACATTTGATCATAAACACGACATAAAAATATAATGCTCATCAACACAAAGCAAAGCCGTAAAGAAAATATTACCTTCCTTTCACCTATAAGTTGCGACAAAGCCAAAAACGTTGTCGTCGAATCATCATCCGACTCGGTTAATCCACTGACATATCAATAGCTTATCTAAAATCAAAAAATCAAAACATAAATAAAGCTAAAATCCATTCCAATTTTAATATTCCATTCCAATTTTAATAACATAATCACTATTCAAAATTACAAAAAAAATTACATGAAAGTGCTAGCTTTATTCTTCTTCTCCATCTAAATTTTCAAATATGCTGCTACGATGTGAACATGAAAATATAGTTTTAAAAGATTAATTCTGTAATCAAAAACCCCCAAATCTAACAAATAAAATTGAAAGACATCTATGAAAAAAGATACTTATGGACCCACAACCCTAAAATTTTGATAGAGTTTGTTGGTGATGGAAACCCTTTGTTGTTGTTCATGAAGATGAATGTGTGTGTATGGAGTAGAGAGACATGGATTATGGACGGTGGGAAGAATAGAGAGAGAGAGAAAGAGATGAGACGGTGGTGGAGGATTGGGACTAAGGGAGAAGAGGCACATGTTTTTACATCTCAAGAGTGAGAACACACGTATTGGGGATACGTGTCATCAATAAGAAAAAAAAGCTGACTGGATCAACCCGCCGGAAACAGCCAGGTCAGGTCGGTTTGCATTTAATGCTTTTAAGACCCGGTACTGGCATTTAATAAAGTTAATAATATACCTACTCCTTAAAAAAATACTTCTGCATTCTTATATACCTTTGAGAAAAGAGAATTAGAAAGGTTAAAAGAAGCCCGACTTCTACACCACATGCTCACATCATGAAGTCGTAGTGATAACCAAGAGCATTCCCTCCACGAGATCCATCGTGGATACCCTTTAAAGAAACATTATTTTATGATTTCCTTAATACGATTAATATATTTACTATAAATAAATTAATCATATTAATAAAACGTTCCCTTAGTGTATACGTGTGTGCCCCTAATAGGCTCATATATTCTTAGTCGTATAATTATGGATTACGACTTGCGCATTCTCAATAGCTCCCACTTACGAAATGTCATAACCCGATAACTTATACAAGCAATGGTAAGCGTCTAGCAACACGCCATTGCTCCCAGAAATACCTGAGTGTGGTTGCGTAAAACATCTCAGTTTAAATGGTTTATTATTAAACATCCTTTTATTTCATATACTTGTTAAACTATGGATATAGATCAAAGTCATTCCATACTGTTTAACTTAATCAAGATCAGCAAATGTAAACAAGTATAAACTTGACATACTTTGGACATGGCTATGTAAATATCTGATTAATTCAACGAGGGGCTCAGTAAGTAGGTAGCGAGAAGCCTTTAGAAAATACGGGGAGGGGGAGGGGGGGGGGGGTGCTTATCACTATGTGTTTGGACGCAGGGCTGTTGGGTCATTGCATGGGGGGGGGGGGGGGGATGTGTACACAGTCACGGGGGATAGGCGTAGAGGGGCTCTCTCGATCTGCGGATTAAGGGGGAACTACCTTATTCAGGACAACGTTTAAGTATATCAAGAAAATGATATCTACACATGCAAGACCTACTTGCATCTCAAGTTTGAGGACGCGTAATACAACCACTTGTGAGATTCACCCAATGACGTCGATCCATAAAGTGAATACTCGTAGGTTTGGGGTAGTACAATATTCATCACTAATGAATAACATATGAGTTTGGCGAGACAACCTGTTATATTTTAAGAATATAACCAAACGCTTACATTTGTCTTAATTTAACAATACTCTCATATTGTTAATCGACAATGGACAAAATTAAAATGATATAAGTCATTCATGGATTAAACATGCAAATATAGAACATAATAGTATAAATGAAAATGATCATACCATGTATATCAATTTATTATATAATACAACTGCTTACAGTTTCATTATTCAAATACTAAAAAACAAATATGCATGAGACTACTAGTAAGTTGAAATCAAATGTTCCCAGCATACTCAACTCTATTGGTACAAGACAGCTAAGTAGTCATATGAGTAAACTTTGAGAATACTTATTTCAAACTCACAAACTGTGAAGGGTTTGAATAATATGATGAGTGTCATAGTGTACGTGTGCTTTCTCGTACAAGTACCATAGTACGAGTATTGCTACGGTACTCTACATAGGGTGTTTGAAGCCAGCAAAACACCTATCTAAGACAGTTATCTCAACAGCTTCTTAATCTATAAAGTATTCTTATTTTTTAATGTGTATTGCAATGATGCTCTCAGCCGAGCACGTCTAGTCAGCGATATCATCATTAATGATGAAATCCTACTATGACTGGGATTGAGTATCCTCTCAATCAAACTAGCATTTGTGTACACAAACAACACTATGCCTTTTATAATCCGTAAACAATTTAACATTGCTTGGGTAATGTTTGGCATCATTCTGAACTCTAAGCTCATTAGCGATGATAATTGCGTCAGACTTGTCGCAATAACCATCCATAGGTTTTTCATTACTAGGGACGACTCCAAACTCAGTAATGAATTTTCCTAATCCAAACATTTTATATTAGAACGTTTGTTTTAATAGTCATCTAATGACTCTCACTTAGATACCATTGTTGTTTGCCCATCTTGCACTCATGCAAAAGTAACAACCAACCTTATACAGAATATGACGTACATGATGAATCCTTAGTAAAACTCAAGGTTTTCATTCATGTGTTCAATCTCATTAAGTGAGATATATCCTATGATACTTGCTTAATGATATGTCATATAGTGTTAGACTTAATTACCGCATATGATTATTTATTCCAAGGTTATATGGTTTTATTTACTAAATTCCCAAAGTGAATTTTAATTCCAAGCTAAAGGATTAACATCTAGCTTAGATGGAATGATGCTTTCAATATGCTATACAACATACGGGTTTTAAGAAAACAAACATAGTGCTCCCACTTGCTCTCAGGTGTACTCAGAAATTATCTTATTTTAATCAAAATTGAATTATTAATTTTATAATTAAACTTAAGATCTCAGCTCCTAGATGCATGATCTAATCCACACTTAGATTCTTTTTCTTGTATACTTTATAAAGATTATATTGTATCCTCTAACTTATATCCCTCACCATTGATATTAAAATATCACTCAAGTGCACAAGGTATCCTTGCTGATTTATGATGAGAGTTACATTATACTTTGGTTCAACATTTACATGTTTGGCCTTAGTATGACATTAGCAAGTGAATTTAGAAGGTTACGTATTTTTTTCTTGAATGTATTTAAGATCTACAAATGCTCCCACTTGCTTTTGTAAGTAGAAACTATTCTCCAAATACTAAGCATTTTAAGCAACATAAATTGTTCTTAATTGGGATATACAAAATACATTTATAGTTCTTGACTCTAGCTTGTTAATAGCACGCTTCATAAGATATTAACAACTTTCAAACTTTAATCAAGACATAATGGGATTCATCCCATTCCATAACATGATGATGTCTTAGTTACCTTCTAGGTTGGAGTCTTATTTTGTATATACACTACATGCTCAATTTTCTAACCTTGATATTTTGGAGGTAGAGTAGTTAAAGTTATCAAAATCAAACAATATCAGTATAGTTTATTTTAACACATTAGACATACCACAAGGATGTGGTATTCTATGAGTATTGGGATCATGAGACTAATTGCATGGTTTATATTATAAGTCTTTGATCAAGTCACATCAGTTCATGTGTATGTCCTAACAAGAAGACATAAACATTTATTTTATTACTATATTATATAAGTACCAAGTCAAGGACTTCATGTACATGTCCTAACAAGAAGACTTAACAAATAAATGACTTACTTTTGTTATAAGTCTTTGAATATTAACTCAAGGACTTTATGTTTATGTCCTTACAAGATGTTAATACAAATAAGCCATAAAAACGTTTAATTCTATCTTACAATCTTCTCGTGTTTTGTCGATAACAATCACAAAATCATTACAAGTAAAAATTTATAATGTACAAGTTTTAGGCAAATAGTCTTCCTAAATTAAAACCACATATCACACATCAAAAACTCATAATGCACATATTACTCATATAGAATGCATAAGTCACTTAGACTTTTTATTTTTGTAAAATATGTGAATTTTGCTTACATTCTTACATTCTTACATTCTTACATCATTGGTGTCAACTCCATCTCTCCATATCTTAAGTAAATCTTACAATATTTCACAAAATAATTTGAGATTTGGCAATCTAAAATTTGGATATCCTGTCAGATTGTCGGTACCCTTGAAATACACTAGCCGGTACCTTTAGGGAAAGGTTCTGCCAGAACCGATGAATAGTAAAAGGCTGGTACCCTGTGTTTACACTGGCCGGTACCCTACAAGGAAGGTACCGCGGGAACCGGGCTACAGTGACAAATTTTTTCTATAAATAGCAAGCCATTTTTCATGTTTTACTCACTCATTTCTCACTCTCATATCTCTCTTATAATCTGATATCTCTCTTGTTTTCAGATCTAGTTAGTTTCATATATCATTTGTAGGTAATTCTCCTAATAGAAGAAATTGCCGAAATTGCATACGAGTCGATCGAGCTCTAGTTATCTTGTTCCAAGTCTTTGTCACCTTATCAAGATCACCTTGTTGTATCTTGTACTTTATTTAGTCATTATGGATTCATTCTTCATCCTTGTAAAAAAGAAGTTGATTGCATTGGGTTGGTTCTACCTTTGTTAGAACCCAATATTTAGCTTCGTGTTCCGATTAAATTGTGTAGAGCGAATTGTGAGGCTTCTTGTGGTTTTAAAGGAGATCGGTGACTAGTGTTTACGAACTCTTGAGTAGGTGACTCGGGGAGTGGAGTGGGGCAAGGAATGTTCCCTTGTAACTGAACCACTATAAACGCGTGTGCATCGCTTCTATCTTTTCTTACTCTCTCTTTACTCTACTTGTACTTTATATTTATTTCTTATCTCGTACATCAATCAATATCATCAACTTCAAATAAACTCAAACTATATTTTTGAAAAGACTAATTTAATTGGTAAAACTATTCAACCTCTCCCCCCCCCCCCCACCCCCCCCCCCCCCCCTTCTAGTGTTCTACAATTGGCATCAAAATCAAGGCTACTAAAGCCTTTTAAAATATATTGTATTTTAAAACTTTAAACGATCAAATGGATTCAAAAAACTACAAAGAGGGTTAATCTATACAAAGACCACATCTCTATGAAGATAATTGCTTTAACTATTCAAAGAATAGATTTGAGACTTATGTGAAGTCTAAAGACATTGATCTTTGGCATATAATTTTTAATGGTGATTACAAACCTACAAATAAAAACTTGGTAACCGGTCAAGAGGAACTTATTTCTTATGATAAACTAAAAGACGAAAACAAAAAAATGTTTTCTAATAATGATGAGGCCAAAATGGTTTTATACAACGCTTTGCCTAAAAAGGAGTATGAAAGAATATTTATGTGCAAAACCGCTAAGGATGTTTGGAACTCTCTTGTCATAACTCGTCAAGGTAACAAACAAGTTAAAGACAATAAAATAGACTTATTTGTTCAACAATATGAACAATTCTTCATTTTCGATTGATTGCAAACGTCTTGAATTGCGCATTTGCTAGATTTAATACCATAGTTACATCTTTAAAAGCACTTGACGAATCTTTTTTAAGTCGTAGTCAGGTTAGGAAATTCTTGAGGGCTCTTCCAACTCAATGGCGTCCAAAGGTGACGGCTATAGAAGAGGTCTATGAAGTAGTGCTTGAGAAGGACTCGGAAGCGTTTAAAAATAAGAAGGAAAAATACAAGTCATTGGCTCTAAAGGCATAGAAAGTATCAAGTGACGAAGAGGCCTCATGTTCGGATAGTGATGATGAGGAGTGTGCCATGGCGGTAAGGGACTTTAAGAAATTCTTTAGAAGAAGATGGAAATTCGTCCGGCAACCACACGACGACAAAAAGAACTTCCGAAGAGCAAAGGAATAAAAGAAAGGAAAATAAGAGCGAAGGTATTTTAAGTGTGGTGATCCAAATCACTTTATAAGTGATTATCCTAAACACTCCTTAAATGACCAAAAAGCATTCGTTGGAGGTGTTGTAGCGAGAGTGAAGAAGATGATGACTCCAAGAAGAACAAAATTTGTCTCGTGGCACACGACACAAATGAGGTACTTTCTGACACTCTCTATTATAGTAGTCCCTCCTTAGATGATGAGTCTTTACAAAATGAATACAACCAAGTTAGTTATGCAAAATTTAGCCTTAGATATATCAACAAAAACAAACACCTAAAGACAAAATGAAATCCTAGATAATGAAGTTTGTGATCTTAAGAAAAGGTTAGAACGACAAGAGAAAAATAAGGAAATTAGTGCAGAATGTAAATCGTGTATCGACCTCCGTCATAAATTGACTCACTTTCCTTAAAACTTGCTAAATTTGAAAATAGTGGCCACTTTTTGCAAGAACCGATTGAAAAAACAAAGATTACAAAAAGATAAAAAGGGCCTTGCATTTATAGAAGGATTAAAGCCTTTCGACCAGCATATATGAAGTAGAAACGAGAAAATATGGGTAAAGAACGCACAAAAGTGTCCTTCTGAGGAACGTGCCCACACGGTACGCGCTGTATTGGTACCGTCTCGTGAAAATACAAGGTAACCATAAGGCTATGAGAAAACATGGTGTCAACCCTCCAAGTGTCTAGAACTTTTTTATTGGACTTTTTTGGTCAATCGAGTCGGCAAAGTCTATGGAGGAAAATACTACACTTTGGTCATTGTCGATGATTACTACAAAGATGTACATGGACTAGATTTTTGAAACACAAAATGAAGCGCTTTGACCATTTTGAAATTTTAAGTAAGAAAATTCAAGTTCAAAAAGGTTGTCTCATTATGTCAATTCGTACAGATCACGGTCAGGAATTTGATAATGAAGTACAGTTTGGAGCTTTTTGTGATGATAATGTACAATCACTACTTATCGGACTCCACACGTCATAATCTAAACTTTCCCGCATCGTAAATCTCATTTCTATGAATTTTATTAATACTTTCATAAGAACCACATACCTGGTTGCTCAAGAACCATGCTATCTGTGAGGGACGAAACAACGTTGGTTACGGGTGTTGTGGTTGCGTATTGAGAAACATAGTAGTTCAATCCGACAAAATCATATGATCCTTTTAATAACTTTGATTCCTCTTCTGTAAGTTTAGGTAACCGGCCATCTGTAATATTATTGATCATAGTGTCTGGATATGTACCACTAAACCATGGCTCCATGAACCTAAGAAGAGTCGGTTATGTATGATGCTTAAGTCATTCAGATAAGATATACTACTATATATGTTCTTACAACCCAGTAAAGACTTTGGATCTATCATTAATTGCCACCTTTTTTATCTTTTGGATTAGAAACAAAGTTAATTTTTTACTGTTCTTTGGTCGATTGGTGTTGGCAACTTGCAGCCTAAGTATCCTTCTGCAATACAAATATGATATGTGTTTGATGTTAGTTCTTGTTAAATGCTTCTATTATATCATCTTCGGTTTCGTTCTGATAAAAATGTTCCACTAAAGATATATTATTAACATTTTTAATAAACACCATAAATTTGGTACAAAAATAATAACAGTGATTAGAAACTGGAATTAAAAGTGTTAGTGACACGTATTATCTAAGCTTTCATGATTGTAAAACTTATGGCTGGTACTTTATAAAGTTGCTAAACATGTTAAAAACAGAAGTCTTTTATCATCAACCTTTGAAGTAAAGAAAGATCAAAATATGATGCAGAAACGTACTCACCATCCAAACATGAAGTCTAGGCCTCTAAGGGCTGCATCTATGTCATCCTGGAGTTCTGCATTAAGTGGCTCAAGAAATTTTGTACCAAGTTTTAATACAGGTACCAATATGACTACACCTGAAAATTTGAGTATGAGTTCTTCAGGAGAATTTAAAAAAAGGCCTTTCTCGTGTGAAACTTTGGATTGTTTTGTTTATAGATTATTCTATAAATATGTTAATGAGATAAAAAAAAATGGACCAAAACAAGTGAGCCAAAATCAGAGATTAGGAACACAACACATTACTTGAAATCTTTGGCGGTACAAAGCAACAACATTTGCATGAGAAAGGAGCAGGTTACAAGCTACAATATACGACTCGGTGGCAGGATTCCCATAATCGCCTTTACCTCCCCCCTTCACCTCCCCTGCCAGGTGCAACACTACCCCTTCCATGTCCATCGACACAATAAGATTGTAGTTCATTCAACGTGATCCAGTGCTTAACCCGATCACCAAATTCCCAAAAGCATAATTTGGCATATTCATTGAAGTCACATATATTTTGGTTAGTAACTCAAATAGAACTTAAGATCTAGCAATTACGTTTGACAACTAATAATCGTATAAATAAATATATATGTTGAGGAATTGCAAATGGACCAAGTCATTCACTTTTACTTTCATAATTTTTCGGGATAGGAAACCCATGTATTCACCTTGCAGGACATTGGGTGTGTCCAAGTGCCAAAGAGTTACATACGACTCAATTCCATTCGCTAGTAGCTCATCGATTAGGTTATTGTAGTAGTCGATCCCTTCTTTGGTTAATGCATAACTCATAGCTTCCCTATACAAAGTTACTAAACATTCACTATTAAATGAGCTTTTACTTAACTTTATATTATAAATTTTGATTTATAACTTTACCTAGTAATATCCTGCTCCATGAAATTGAGAATCGGTAAGCGTTTAGGCCCATTTTCTTGACCACGTCTTCCTGGGGTCTCCTAAAGGAGCTTTGGGGGAGGTTGTTACCATGAGGTCTCAGGTTCGAGCCTCACCGGGTTTTCCTTCTTGGTAAGAATCTGTGTTGGGCTCTGCCACTCAGATGCGGTTTCGTGTCTCGCTGACTCGCTAAATTGGTCTTGCACTTAACTTGTCGTTCAAAAAAAAGTTCTAAAACAAGATGAGTTTAACATAAATGTTTCTATAGAATAAAAATTTAAGTAGACCAACCTTTGTTTTATAGTAAGCATAAACAGCATTGTTTCCATTATCGCCACCAACGATACGTCCTGTGGTACAAAATTTATGGAGAGATAGTCATGCATGAGGCTCGAACACAGTTTTTATGTCATGTGTAAAATACTTAGCTCCTCGTTTGTGTTAAAGGTGAAATAGAAAAACCTGGATTTAAGAGGCAGAAAACATCCCAAACGCACGGGCCTCTGCCACCTTCAGATGCAGCGCCCTCAATCTGCAAAAAAAGATATAAAGATATAAAGATGGGAATTCAATTTTTCAAATGTGAGATTCTTGTTGATTAGATGATACCAACTTGATCCTGATCTTGGAAAAACGAAAGTAAATAGTTTGAGTAGTACTTTTAATCGTTCTATTTCGGGTTGGAACACTAATTCGACTCGTGTTGCTAAAGTTAACAGTTTGACCCGTATTTTTGTGCTTAAATTGGCTTAATTCCATGATAAGTTGACATGAATTATAAGATGAGAACAATGATAAAGTTCCATCGAATGAAACTTTTTATTTAAATCAATATCTTATCTTACCTTAACTGGATAGAAAAAAAAACTAATTCGACTCTAGAACTGCGTACATACATGATATATGACCCAAGTCCACATAATCATTTCCCCACAAAACAGACAAGCTGACTGATCAACTTATGAAGCAAGAAGATCGATATTAGCTTTTACCTGATATGCGGATGTTGCAGCACCCCAGACAAAGTCAAGGTCAAAATCTCCCGTGTTAATATCATCAGAATTGTGACCAACTGTTTGGCATGCCATGTGATATCGTCGAAATCAACTAAAGATTATATTGGTGTTACTAGTTTTCAGCTGTGAAGTGAAGTGGTTGTCATTTGCAAATTGCTTATAGAGAATATACACTCATTTAAAGTTAGTAATAACTGATTATATGATAGTAATACATTATTATTAGTTTAAATTTATCTATATAATAAGGGAGATGATTTGCATAGTATCACTTTTGATTGGTACACTTTGAAACTATGCATTAACCGTTTGTACATTTATCATATACCGCTTCATCAGATTGTACATGTAAGTGTGCCAATATAAAATAAAAGTGTCCCAATCAATTCTCATATAATAATAATCAAGGTAACAAACAAGTTAAGGACAATAAAATAGACTTGTTTGTTCAACAATATGAACAATTCATCATTTCTGATGATGAAACTATTGATTGCGCATTTGCTAGATTTAATACCATAGTTAAATCTTTAAAAGCACTTGACAAAACTTTTTTAAGTCGTAATCATGTTAGGAAATTCTTGAGGGCTCTTCCAACTAAATGGCATCCAAAGATGACGGCTATAGAAAAATCCAAGGACTTATCAACACTACTTTTAGATGAACTCATCGGTAACTTGAAGGTCTATGAAGTAGTGCTTGAGAAGGACTCGAAGGCGTCTAAAAATAACAAGGAAAAATACAAGTTATTGGCTCTAAAGGCAAAGAAAGTATCAAGTAACGAAGAGGTCTTATGTTCGGATAGTGATGATGAGGAGTATGTCACGGCAGTAAGGGGTTTCAAGAAATTCTTTAAAAGAAGAGGGAAATTCGTCCGACAACCACACGACGACAAAAAGAACTTTCAAAGAGAAAAGGAAGAAAAGAAAAGAAAAGAAAAGAGGAGCGAAGGTGTTTCAAGTGTGGTGTTCTTAATCACTTTATAAGTGATTGTCCCAAACACTCCTTCAATGACCAAAAAGCATTCGTTGAAGGTTGTTGGAGCGAGAGTGAAGAAGATGATGATTCCAAGAAGGACGAAATTTGTCTCATGGCACACGACACAAATGAGGTACTTTTCGACACTCTCTATTATAGTAGTTCCTCCTTAGATAACGAGTCTTTACAAAAACGAGTACAACAAGTTGTGCAAAATTAGCCATAGAATAATCAACAAAAACAAACACCTAAAGACTAAAAATGAAATCCTAGATAATAAAGTTTGTTATCTTAAGAAAAGGTTAGAACGACTAGAGAAAAATAAGGAAATTAGTGTAGAATGTAAATCGTGTATCGACCTCCGTACTAAAATTGACTCACTTTCCTTAAAACTTGCTAAATTTGAAAATAGTAGCCACTTTTTGCAAGAAATGATTGAAAATCAAAGATTACAAAAAGATAAAAAGGGCCTTGGATTCACAGATGATAAAGCTTCGACTAGCGAAGTAAAAACAGGAAAAATAGGTCAAGAAAGCACCAAAGTGCCTTCTTAGGAACTGGCCCACACGGTACCCTCTGCAATGGTACCGTTTAGTGAAAAGGCAAGGTACCGTGGGGCTGCATCAGCAAAAGAAACCTAGAACTAATTTTGCAAATTAGAAGCGAGTTTGTCCAAGTGACTAAGAAAACACTACCTAGTGCTACTGTAGGAAATGTCAAACAAACACCGGCCCTAAAACTTGGTCAAGGACTTGAAAAAAGAAAAATCCAAAGGATTATGGTATCCCAAAGGAACGGGAGTAGAAACCATAGTATACGCCGATTCTGACCATGCGGGAGACTATGTCGATCGCAAAAGTACAAGTGATGTGTGCATATTCATGGGATGTTGCCTCACATCATGGTTCTCCAAGAAACAAATTTCTCTAGCCATCTCCACCACTGAAGCTAAATATGTATCCGCAGGCAAGGCTTGCCAACAAGCTTTGTGGATGAAACAAGCACTCGTAGACTATGACATTAAACTAAATGACATACCCGTCCTTTATGACAATAAAGGTGCCATCGACCTAAGTAAGAACTATGTTCTTCACTCCCATACCAAACATATAGAAATTTGTCATCACTTCCTCCGCGATAATGTTCAAAAAGGGAACATTTCCATAGAAAAGGTTTCCTCCGATGACAACATTGTTGATATATTCACCAAACCACTCAAACGTGAACCTTTTAACCTACTTAGACTAGGACTCGGTCTCATGGAACCAACTACCTAATGAAACCAAGAAAGGTATGAATTTCTTCTCCTCTTCTCAAAACTGAGTCTATGATTCTATTTTCGCACTCAAAAATAAAACTTTCGGGAATTTTCATCACGCTACTATATGTATCCATATTATGTACTATTGTGTATACATTTGCATTATCAAAAAGATTTTCCTTTTTTCATTCAAAACCCGAAAGAGAAATTTTCTTCAAAATATTTCTCACGACTAGGACATGCATAAAATTCTTTTCTTGCATTGATTAATACAAAGCAAAAAAAGTTTTCTTTTCACTCATGCATCACTACATATGTCTCTTGAATGCTAAAGGGGATACATAATTAATATGTATTTTCGGGTTAATTCAACTGAAGAAACATTAAAATAAGAAGACTTCGGGTTATCTTATTGTTATATTTTATCTTTATAAGTCGAGATAACCGCACCTCCACATTGTTTGCATATAGACATAGACTAGAAATTTTTCTAAAATTAACTTGAGATCATCAACTTTGTTGGAAAAAGATCTCTAACATCTCTTTGCATTGCCTTCACCTTCCATAAATTTTCTTCTTTTCTGCTTCCAACAGACCCCTGGTACACTTCTCTAACGAAGGATGGTACCCTTATGTGACGGTACCGGCAGAACCGGGTGATCTAAAGGTTGTTCATAATGATTTATAAACTTTAAATCCCATCTTTCCCTCTATTTTCCACCTATTTCATGAAAATAGACTATAAAGTTTGACTTTTAGGAGTATAACACCAAATCTAATCATTGGATTTTGCCCAATTTAGAAAAAAGGCATTTAATGTCCTACATGAGTTCTATAAATAGTCATTGGTATGTGCTAAATTACACATACCTTTTATTCACTATATTATGCCAAAAAAGACCAAAAACATACCAAAAATGTGTTGTATTTGTGTGTTTTGTGTTTATCATGTGCAGGGAACGGATAATGGACAAAAAGACACAATCAAACCCGAAATGGACAAACACGAGCACGGGATCGGAAAGAGCACAATAAACCGAAGCCGAAGACGAACCCATCTTCCATGGACCAACCCGGGCCCATTTTATTGGGCCGGGTCAGCCCAAGATTTATGCTTTATAAGCCTTAAAATCTAATATTTAAACATAAGCCCAAATCCATATCAATTCACTTCCCGGCCCAAATTATAACCCATCCAAGCCCAACTCCTTTCTTTTATAACATTGGGTCAACGCCCCAATTCAAAGTCAAAAATGGAATTACTGTACATCTTCTCAACGTTTCCCTCCCATTTTCACTATTACCATACACACAGGGTAATAATTCCCACACCCCGTGCTTCTAGAAGGACTGCCCTGATAAGCTTTGACATGTACTTATGCCACGCTGGCGATCCGGAATCATACTATTGGTGGAATTGACGTGGAGGACAAATCAAGGGCTCAAATTGATTGATCATGAGTTGGTTATGATTGAAGGGTTAAGATGAGAAGAGGGGGAGCGTCCCTGGATCTAGAATCATCTTTTCTAGACTATAAATAGAAGAGAAGCTCACACAGCTTAAACATCTAGGAGTAGGATAGTCTAGTGTAGCTTTATGGTAGCTTTTAATAGTTTTAGCTTATGTAATTTTTAGCTTATTGTTTTCAATTAATGTAATTTTTAATTTCAAGCTTGTACTCAGTTATTAATTCAATAAAAGTTTGCTTTCATTTAAAATCATTTGTCAATTCATGTTTTTTTATTTAAATGCATAAAGTTTGATTAAGCTCTCTTATACTCATAAAAGCTCAATAAGCTCTTTTAATCTCTCATAAGCTAGCTATGTTCTCAGTTAAGCTCTAAAAACTTAACTGAGCTTGTTGTTACTTTAAATTTCACTCCAAAAATTACCAAAGCTTTAATATGGAAGGGAAACCAGTAATGGAAGGGTTTCCAGGACCTCACCAGCTTATCATTTGATAAGATGGAGCTTGTTGAATAGCTCCTTGAGCAATTTTATAAGCCTTGTTTGTGCAGAGGCATATGTAAGTCTTCATTTTCCTTTTTCTAGCTTAAAATTGCATTTTAGCTTAAAACTGCTTATAACTTGCTTATTATTGTTTAGAATAGCTTATTATTACTTATTAGAGTTGTTTCATGCTTATTTAGTTTGATAATCAGTTTAAATCTCAATTTACAATTAGTTGATATAAAACAGTTTTAAAATCCAAAAATATTAGCATTACTTTGTGGCTTATTGTTCCTGCTTATTTGATTGATGAAATTTGCTAATAAGGTCTGTTATAAGCTATCTATTATCTGGTATGGCTAATTTGAGTCTAAATTTTAAGTTTTATAAGCTGAATATGAATTTGCTCAACTTAAAGGGTTGTTTGGCTAAAGGCAGTATTAACTTAAGTTAGTACTGTCCATAGCCATTTTATTCCTTAAAGTAGACCTAAATTTCATGTTATGGTTTATAAAGTTTGGATTTTAGGTTTTTAAAGACTTAAATCAGTTTTAATCTAGTTAGTGTGATAGTTGTTATAATCTGTGAACATAAGTTTAGTTTCATGTGCATTTTAAGCTCAAGCTTGTTCTAGCTGCATTAGTTACTCATTTTGTTCTTATTTAGGTGTTTAAATGATGTTCAAATCAAGTTCTTAGGCCTGCATTATTTGGTTTTGAATTTTGGTTATAATAGGTGTCAACTGCATCAGTAGTAGAAATAGGTTTTGGTAATTTTCAAGCTGAAAATTCAGCTAGCATAAGTAGGATTTAGGCTTTCAAATTTAGAGCACAGTTAGTTTTTAGGCTAATCTAGATTTGTTATAGCTTATTTTAGGAAAAGTAGCTTATTTAGTAATCTGTTTTAGGTCTTTAAGTTAGCACTTTGTCTTTTTATAAAAAAACCAAAAATAGAGTAAAACAGCATAAGTAGCTTTTTCAATTGGCTTTTTCATAGCTTAATTGGATTTCAAAATACCTTTTGAATGCTAATTTAGATAGTATTAAGCACAAGCTTTAAGGTAATATAGGTCATTAGTCCATAAGGTTCCATTAGCTAGCTTAAAATTAAGCTCAAAGATGCCCTTTTGTCTGATTTGTTAACTGTTTTTAATAAAAAGTGCTTAAGTGCTTAATTGAGCTTATGGCTTATAGATTTGGTTTAATTTTTGATCAAACTTGATTTTTAGATTAGTTGTAGGGTAGATGTAGCTATTTCAGTTTAGGCTTTAGCTTATTTTAGCTTTTAAGTTCCTTTAAGATTTGTGAAAAAAGCTAAGTTTGTGTTAAGTCTTATCTGTCAATTTTTAAGCTCTTTTTAGCTTATTTAGTGGATTTTATAAAAATTTGATTTTACAAAATTTGCTTAATTTTAGCTGTTCTATAAGTTTGGTTAAAAAGTTTTGAAAAAAAAATAAAAAAAAAGGGAAGTGAGGAAATCAGGGGTGAGCAAGGCTCGAACCCCTGACCTCTACCCACCTCAACCTTTTAAACACTCACAACACACACCTCATACCAACTGCGCCCTTGGGACTTTTACGTCTAAGGGTGCAACTAAAATTCATTTAACCTTTTTTTAGCTTTTATTCATAATAAGCACTTCGTGTGCTAAACAACTTTTTCTGGGCTTATTCGTTTAAGTTGGATTCGAGTTTTTATTTTTCCTTCAAACTTTGCAACACAAGCTATTTTCAGTAATTTTCTTAGATTTTTAATTCAAGTTTTACTATTTTTCGTGCATTATTTTCATTAAAAACTTTAAAAAATCATAAAAATAGAAAAATAATAAAAATAAAATTCTTTTTTATAAAATTTTCTTTTATCATTTTCTAGGCTTAGGATTTAGATTTGCTTTCGTAGGGTTAAAATTTAAGAATTTCATTTTTTTTAAAGAACGGGATTTGATTCCCGTTCTCGTTTTCTTCGTTTTTTAAGTGTACGTTTTATTTTTCCCGTTAACGTTTTTAAGCATTTTCCCTTGCAATTAATTTTTACGTGCCTTAATTTGCCCACGAGTAGGAATTAGTTTAAATTTGCATTTATAGCTTTTAAATTTGTCATAGTTGCTTAAATGTCGCGTTTCTTTAATTCCCGTTTACGTTTTTACGTTCTCGTGTTTTAATTGTTTTGTATGATTACGTGCTTTACATGTTTTATACGTTTTCATTAGTAGTTATAAAAACCAATTCAAAAATCTTTGTAAACCATTCAAAACGCGCGATCACGAACTAAACCGATTCTCAATTCACGCTTCGTCGAGGAAAAAACGACCCGGGAGGTTCTTGATATAACGTTTTGGTTAAAAGCGTTCATCTTAAACCCGGCGGAAAATACTTACTATACTATAATTGTTATATCCTTATATACTTATATTATATATAGTGTGTATTGGACTGCAATCAATTTTTGGCGCCGCTGCTGGAGAAGTGTGTTATGATTATCGTGTTTCGTTCGAAGATTAGTGTTTGAAGACCCTTCCTCGTGAAGTTATTTTCCGTTTGTGAATAAATTTTCTTATAAAACCATAAAAATACAAAAATATTTTACATTTCTATTTTCTTTTATTTTAATATTAAAAATAACCGTTTATTAATCATTGTTACGGCTCACCTTTAGATAACGTGCTATAAGGAAAGTTTAAGGCGGGTTTGATCCTAAGAACATCACCCAAAAGGAGAAGGGTTATTCTAAATAGCTCCTCACGCTTACCAACTCCTCCGCTTTGTATTTTTAGAGAGCTATCGTGCACGTTTGACTTTCGGTTACCAAAAATATTTTTCTTTCTTATTTTAATTCCTTTTCTTATGAATAATTTTTAAAA
>BQNB010065713.1:0-21959 GCA_026074375.1 Tanacetum coccineum
AACAATGACTATGAACAATATAAGCTATGCGAAACAACTTATATTGCTAAGAAGAACAATGAATAAAACAGAACTTTGATTACTATTAATCTGCTAGGTTACAGATTACTAACTATTAATATTTGTGAAACTTGTGTATGAAACCTTATATCTGACTTAAATCTAACTAGTGTCGTAGGGTTCCTTTTATACACCAAGCAAAACCCAAATGGGCTTACAAAACGTGTGAAGAGATAATGCATATCTTTTCCTATAATAACTCATGCATATCTCCTAACAGCACTAACTATTATGCTAGCAGTACTAACTTACTACTAACAGCACTAACTATACTGGCAGTACTAACTATGTATAACTAACAGTACTAACTACTTAGTCTATTTTCTTGAATCTATAGCATTCTTCATCAGCAGCACTAAGTAGAACTGGTAGTAGTAACTTGTATAAGTAGCATCACTAAGTTTTAGGATCTTCTTAAACCTAACAATCCTCCCCTAAACATGATGTTCACTTGTTAACCTTTATGTTTTGTCTATTTGAGCTTCTTGAACACTAAGAGGATGTATCCAAACACGCTGCTACTCTTTAATATGCTTTTACTTGAACTCTTTTGTTACTTAGTAAACTTGAAATTCTTTAGCTTCCAGTCTTTTGTCACCATCTCAGCATCTCAGCAACACAGCTACACCAACTAAGTTGGCTTTGTAGTTTTTGGCAAACTATCAGCCATAAACGGATTTGATATTTCTGTACCAGTAGCCGTTTGCTCTGGAATAGCTAATGCTTCATTGCAATAACATGGTGCATTGATAACCATATAGTTTTGAGTAAACTATCAATTATCAACGGATTTGAGATGTCTTTACCAAGAGCTGTTTGCTTTGGACTAGCCAACTCTTTACTGTAAAGCATGATGAGTTGAGAACCATATAGTTTTTGGCAAACTATCAGCCATTAACGGATTTAAGAAGTCTTTACCAGAAGCCGTTTGCTCTTGAACTGACTCTGAAACTTCTTTAGTTCTATGTCTTTTAGCAAGTTTTGCTTCAACATCTTGGCCTGCTCTTTTTAGTCTTTGAACTGCTTCTTCAGAATCCATAGGCACAAATGAATGAATTTGATCCCATACTTTTTCAAATATTAGTCTTATATCATCATAGCTCATTCCTTTGAAATCTTTTTTTCTTGTAGCCTCCCTGATTCTTCAAGTACATAATCATATTCTTCCTGACTTCAACTATAGATCTAGGTCTATGTTGAAGTGCATGATACCTTATTATAGAATGATCATTCCGATCAATAACATGAGCATTATCAACTTCAGCTACAGCTTCTTTCTTTCCAGCTTTATCATATTCTTCTTGTAATTGTTTAGCAATTTTAGCATCTCTTGCAATCCTTTTTCTTTCTTCCTCATCAATCTGTTCTTGTTGTCTAAAGCTTCTTCATAACTTTAAAACCAAAAAGCCTTTCTGGTTTAGTTGCTTCTTGGACTTCTTTTGAACAGATTCATCTTCAATCATGATTGCTTTACCTTTATATTTCCTCTTCTCTGCACTCCTTCTTATATATACCAAATTTGCAGCAGCAGTACTAACCTCAGGAGTTGCACTAGCAGTACTAATTGGTACACTAGCAGTATTAAGTGCAGTATCAGTAGTAGTAACCTCTTGTTCCCCTTCTTTACCATTTCCTTGATCTTCTACAAGCTCAGTAGGTTCTTCTACTAATTCAGCATTTTCTTCCTCTTCTAGCAATACTTTAGTATCATCACTAATCTTCTCCTGAATCTCTGCATCATGTGGAGGAACCAAAGAAATTTCAGCATCCAAGTCCAATTCATTAATTAAACTCCTCCCATGTTTGGAAGGATCCTCAGAAACTTATTCTTCATCAGAGAGTACCACTCTTGTCCTTCTTTTAGATTGGCTTGTCTTCATAGTCTGCTCTAACTTCTTTACCTTTTTGATTAATTTTGTAAGAGCAGTACCATAAGTCTGTTTGGTTTGTGCCAACTTTGCCTCCAAGCTTGTTACTTTATTTGACAAACTTATACACAGAACCGTCAATTCATGAAGTGATAGACTACCCTCATCACGTCCAAGTGATTGAAAACTTTGGAGAGGTGATTCATGGGACATTGGAGCAGGCTCCTTTGTAATAGGTGTAGTTTCTGTGATGGGTGGTGGTGAAGTTGAAGGAGCACTGACTGGTGTATGTTGAGGTGATAAGGATGGTGAAGATGTGATTCTTGAGGGAGATGTTTCAGGTGCAATGATCATAGAAGGAAATAAAGGAATGTCTTCACCAGAATAACCCCTTGTAACTCGCTTCATGTTACTAAAAACTTTCTGTGTAAGTACAGGAGTGGGATAGGTTCTTGTGTGGGGTTGAAGAAGTCTCCTTTGCTTGTTTAAACAAATTTGGATAAATCTAGAATACATCAAAAACTTATAAGGGTTATCCAAATTCTTTATTATTGCATCAAAGATGAATTTTGAGAAGTTAAAAGTTCTGTTTGTTGCCAGACAGATAATGGCAGTAGCTATATTGCTGCTAAACTGCTCCCAAGAAGTCTTTTTAAGACTCAAGCAGTGGAGGATTGTATGAATGAAAAACCTCCACTTGGTAAAAATTTTACCCTTTCTGAAATGTAAGCTATATAGAAATCAGTTGCATTACCCTAATGAGGAGCAAGTTGCTCAAATATCTCTGTGTTGGGTAAAGAAGAAATTACACCATTGTCCTCCAACTTCAGATGTCTTCTTAAAGACGCTTCAGTGATGGTCTTGGCTTTTCTATCTATGCTAGCAGTTAGTTCTACTTCTCCATTAACAATTGTGCTAGTAGTAGCTGTTGTCCAAAATTGTTTGATAAATGAAGTATATATTGTTGGATTCTCTGTAAGGGCATAGTGAATGTGACTAGCAGTTAGGAAATCAATGATCTGATGAAACTCTGCACTTCCCTCTGGTTTCTCTAAGTATGCCACCATGTTGTGCTTGTCGTAAAACTCTAAAGTAGCCATTTGATGAATAGAAAGTTGATTAAGGTTTGGGATATGTTTGTGATAGAGAGTACAGATGTTTGGTAGAGTTAATTGATATTTGAGAGAGTATTTAAGAGTTTAAAGTGTCACCAACTGAAGAAGATTTGTACTTATCTTGATGAAATCTTTTAAGTTTATAGAAAGATCAAGAATTCTTTAATTAGTCAAACCATATAGCCTATAAGCATGGCAGTTGGCGGAAATTTAGCAACGGCTAGAAATTAGGAAGGAAATTTAGTTATGGGTCAAACAGTACTAACGGTCTTCTAACAGTACTAAAATTAGCCTAGCAGTACTAACTTTAAGCCTAGCAGTACTAAAAGATGGTTAGTAGTACTAAGCTATACCCAGTAGTACTAAGTAATGCCCAGCAGTACTAACTTGAAGAGACCAGTATTAACTTGAAATTCCTCCAAAGAGCTTTTCCATCACCAATCTCACTTTCTCTCTTTCTATTTTTTTGCTCACACATTATCTCTTAATTCTTTTTGCTCACCAATCACACAATTTTATACAAATTCCATCAATTCCATTTGTTGCATACTGTCCTCCCTATAATTCATGCTTTAGGGATTAAGCATCCACTGTCAAAAAAAAAATTCCTGTATCTTTTAAAGCAACTTGTGGATTACCCTACATATCAAATAAGAGAAATTAGTTTCTCTTAGGGACCCAAGCCATTGCTGACTTGGGTCTGCCTAGTAGATCTTTAAAATTAACATTTTCTGATTTGAGTTTTGATCAACTATTGTATTTGGAGACCTTTGTCCAAAGTGCTTTTGGGGTCTCCTATTGCAACATGCTGAGGCATTATCACAGTTTCCCTATAGCCCCTATCACACTACTGTTTTGTCACCAGAAATTTACTATATTATTTGTAAACTTGCTTTTGGTGCTGATCATTTATTATATGGCCTTCTAATGGGTGATTGGGGACTTATAAAAGTTATTTCTTAGTATGATTTAATTAACAATGGGTCTAGCATATTTACTTTCTAACAGTACTGTTTCTGTGCTGACCTAAAAAGATTTTGTCTAGCAAGTATTAACTGGAATAGTATGCCAGTTTTAAGTTGTCTGCTTTTGGAAGCAACTTGTTTGGTGATTTAATCTTGCACATTGTTCCACACAGGTCTATTCTCCCCTTGACCAGTACCTTACTCTTTTGTTTGTTCAACTCAACTGTTTAGCAATTATTTTCTCATGTAAGTCCAATCGTAATAAGACTTGCTAAAATTACTACATTACAAAACATGCTTTTTAGTGAAACCATTTACCCAACACCCAGCTTTTGTCATTAAAACCCATTCTATGTCTCTCTTGTTAACTTTAGGACTTGATCTCAGGTTTTGTTTTTGTTCTGTAACGCTTTCCTAGCAGGTTTCCATGCTTAACAGTATTAACAAAAGCAAAACTAGGTTTTTCCTGTTCTTTTGAAGGTTCAATCACATATTCATCATCTCTGTAATGTCACTTTCTCCTCAATGATAGGCGAGCATCAGACCAATCTTTAGGTTGACTAACAACTTTGGGTTCAACTACAACTGGTTCAGGCACAGATTCAAGTGTTTCTACACTAGAATTGGTTTCACAAGAGTCAAATTTGACTTATCTATTCCAAAATCAGATTTAGGGGGCATGTAGTTTCGTGTCATTGGAGGGGGAAAACTACATGCATTCCTTCAACTTTTGCAAATCTTCAATACTCAATATATATTCTTCTACATCACTTAACTATACCTATCATTTCACTAGTCAAGAACTTCTATTAATAACCTTAAGCCACCTTTCATGTATTGATTTTCTCCATACCCAAGCCAAGATTTGTCACTAGTAATCTTATCTAATATTTAGCCAGTTTTACTAAAGGCACTTTAGAAGAACTTTGAAAATTCTCAAGTTTGGTTTTTAATTCTTATTTTTCTTTTACAGCTTCTGCTAATAGTTTCTTATGATATGTAAGCACATTAGTTTTTTCATCTAAATCAATTTTCATAAATCTAATCTTTTCCTCATACCAAAGTTGATTTTTCTAATGAGCCTCTACCTTTTTTAAAGCTTGAGTATAGGCTTGAATTTCTATACTAGCATCACCAAGTTGTTCTCTTTGTTCATCATATAATTTTTTAAGTTTAGCATATGATTCAACACATTCTTTGAACATGATGTTACCTCAGTGTTTGAGCTGAATTGCTGTTAAAGACCATCAAAGCAAAGGTTCTCTTGCATCACTCATCTGCATGCCAGTCCAATCAACACCTTCCCCATTAAGAGTTACCAAAGATTTAGGTTCCTCATGTTTTCTAGGTCTCCTCCCATTGTATTTTGCTTTATATCTAGTATTCCCTGCATCTCTTCTTCTACTTTCTTAATTTCCTTTTGATCTGCACTCTCTAGCAAAGTGCCATGTGTTATGGCAATTGAAGCACTTAACCTTGGTCTTGTCAAAGCCAACTGGTTCCTTGGCATTCAAAACTGCAGCTTCTTCCTGTCATTTATTGTAAATTTCTGCACGTCTTAGGAAATCTGGACCACTTGCCATTTCAAGTACATCTCTTTCTTAAATCAAATTCATCAAACCTGTTCAAGATTCTTCATGATCCACTTATGGACCACTGATTGATATTAGCAAGAGAAAGAGTACTTGAGTTCATCAATGTATGATGAAGGTCCTTCTTTTTATGAGTTATAGCCAGAAGAAGTAGAAACACCATAAGCAGTACTAACATCATTAGTACTGTTAGTGATTTTAGAAGAAACAAATGCTACATTATGTGTGCTGGAAGATGATGCAGTAGAGCCTTTAATATCAGACTCAAAGACTCTATGATTGTTATAGAGATCATGATGTAAGTAGTATATACTCCTGGCTTTGGTCCTTATATCAAGGATTCTAGGGACCAGGATGTAGGTAAAGAACTTAAAGAAAACTTTTAATTGGCATCTTCAGTGGAGACACCTGCACCATGAATCTCAAGTTGACTTAGAAGACTTTGAAACCTATCATAACCTTTGTGCAATCCTTCTGAATCAGATACAGAAAAGCTTTCAATTTGTTGCTTGAGAATGTATTTCTGCATCTTCTTAGATTCATCATTGCCACCAAATCTAGATTTGATAGCTTCCCATATTTCTTTAGCATCAGTCATTTTGTGAAACTTTGCTAAATGGTCCTCTGGTAGAGCCATAAGCAAGGTGGTTCTTGCTTTCCTTTCTCTCTCTCTAACTAAATTTCTTTAGCAAGTTTTGGGAGGGTAAAACCCTACCTTTATTTGTCCATTTGTGTCTGTTGAGACTTGTACTGGACCATTTCCCTTTTGTATGATTTCCCATATAGGATAATCTGTATGCCCCAAGTAATGTTCCATTTTCATGGCCCATATGTCATACTCACCTTTCTTCAGAATAGGGAGTTTAATAGTTGACAAAGTGTGAGGGGCTTGTTGTGTAGGTGTAACTGGTGGTGGTGGTGGTGGTGGATTATCATCATGAAAGTCATCTTCTCCTGCCATTGAATAGATCTGAAAGGTAAAGGTTTATAACAGATTTGTTTTGATTCTTCTTACTCAGAGTTTCTCGACAAGCTCTGATTCCACTTGTTGATCCCAATGAATAGATCTTTCTAGCCTATTAAGGGTGGTAGCTAATCTGGATAGATCCAAACTAACTACAAGAGAAACAATGACTATGAACAATATAAGTTATGCGGAAACTAACTTATACTGCTAAGAAGAACAATGAATAAAATAGAACTTTGATTACTATTAATCTGCTAGGTTACAGATTACTAACTATGAATATTTGTGAAACTTGTATATCTAACTAATGTCGTAGGGTTCCTTTTATACACCAAGGAAACCCTAATGGACTTACAAAACGCGTTAAGTGATCATGCATATCTATTCCTAATATATCTCATGCATATCACTTAAGCAGTACTATCTATATATGCTAGCAGTACTAACTTACTACTAACAGTACTAACTCTAACTGGCAGTACTAACAATGTACTGGCAGTACTAACTAATTATAACTAACAGTACTAACTACTTAGTCTATTTTCTTGAATCTTTAGCATTCTTCACCAGCAGCACTAAGTAGAACTAGCAGTAGTAACTTGTATAAGTAGCAGCACTAAGTTGTAGAAACTTCTGAAACCCAACAATCCTCCCCTAAACATGATGTTCACTTGTTAACCTTCATGTTTCTTCAGTTTGAGCTTCTTGAACACTAAGAGGATGTATCCAAACACACTGCTACTCTTTAATCTGCTCTTTGATGAACTTGAACTCTTTTGTTACTCTGTAAACTTGAAATTCTTTAGCTTCTAGTCTTTGTCATCATCATAACATCTCAGCAACTCAGCAACACACCCCCCCCCCCCCCATTAATCTGTTCGTTGATGAACTTGAACTCTTTTTGTTACCTGTAAACTTGAAATTCATTAGCTTCTAGTTTTTGTCAACATCCACAAACATCTCAGCAACCTCAGCAACACAACAATACCTAACTAAGTTTGGACATGAAGTTTTTTTTGGCATACAACTAGACATAAACGGATTTATATTTCTTTTAACCAGTAGCTATATCCTCTGTAAAATAGCCAATGCTTCATTTGCAAATACATGGGTGCATGATAACCATATAGTTTTTAGATTAACTATTCAATATATATAAGATGTTCTTTACCAACGAGCCTTTGCTTTGGACTAGCCAACCTCTTTAACTGTAAAGGCATGATGAGTTGAGAACCATAAAGATTTTGGCAAACATCCGCCATAAACGGATTTGAGAAGTCCCTTTACCAGAACCGTTTGCTCTTGAACTGACACTGAAACTTCTTCTGTTCTTTTATCTTTTTAGCAGGTTTTGCTTTAACATCTATGGCCTGCCTTATTAGTCTTTTGAACTCTTCTTCAGAATCCATAGGCACAAATGAAATGAATATGAATCCCATACTTTTCAAAATAATAGTCCCTTATTATCATTATAGCTCATTCCTTTGAAATCTTTATTCATCTTTAGCCTCCTGATCTTCAAGTACATAATCATATAACTTTCTGACTTCAGCACAGATTCTAAGTCTATGTTGAAGTGTATGATACCTATTACAGAAGATCATACCAATCAATAACTGAAGCATATCAACCTTCAGCTACAACTTCTTTCTTTCCATCTTTATCATATTCTTCTTGGCAATGTTAGCAATTTTAGCATCTATTGCAATCCATTTTTCTTTATTTCTACATCAATCAATTTTCTTGTAATCTAATGGCTTCTTCATGACTAAGCCTTTCTTGTTCTAGTTGCTTCTTGGACTTCTTTTAAACAGATTCATCTTTAATCATGATTGCTTTACCTTTATATTTCCTCTTCTCTACACTCCTTCTTATATATACCAAATTTGCAGCAGCAGTACTAACCTCAGGAGTTGCACTAGCAGTACTAATTGGTACACTAGCAGTATTAAGGCAGTATCAGGAGTAGTAACCTCTTGTTCCCTTTTTACAACGTCTTATCTTCTACAAGTCTCAGTAGGTTCTTCTCCTAATTCAGCAGTTTCTTCCTCCTTCTAAGCAAATCACTTTTAAAGTATCATCACTAATCTTCTCCTGAATCTCTGCATCATGTGGAGGAACCAAAGAAATTTCAGCATCCAAGTCCAATTCTTCAATTAAACTCCTCCCCTGTTTGGAAGGATCCTCAAAAACTTCTTTCTTTATCATCAAAGAGTAACCACCTCTTGTCCTTCTGTCTAGGATTGGCTTGTCTTCATGTCTACTCTAACTTCTCACCTTTTAGATTAATTTTGTAAGAGCGGTACCAATAAGTCCCTTTGGAGTTTGTTTGCCAACTCTACTCCAAGCTTGTTTACTTTATTTGACAAAGTAGGTACACAAAACCAATTAATTCATGAGAAGTGATAGACTACCCTTATTACAGACCAAGTGATTGACAACTTTGGAGAGGGGATTAATGGGCAATGGAGCGGCTCCTAAACAGTAGATTTATTTCTGTGATGTGGTGGTAGAAGTTTGAAGGAGCAACTGACTGGTTATGTTGAGGTGATAAGGATGTGAATATGTGATACTTAGGAGATGTTTCCATGAGCAAGTGATACAAGGAAGGAAATAAAAGAATGTCTTCACCAGAAAAACCCCTTGGAACTCTGCTACATGTACAAAAACTTTCAGTGAAAGTACAGGAAAGGGATAGAGTTCTTGATGCGGGTGAAGAGTCCTCCTTTGCTTGTTTACACAAATTTGGATAAATCTACGGATACATAAAAACTTACGTGGGATAAACCACATTCCATTACAATTGCAACAAAGATGAAATTTTAAGAAGTGAAAAGTTCTGTTTGTTGTTAGACAGAAATGGCATAGCTATATTGCTGCAAACTGCTCCTAAGAATCTTTTTAAGACTCAGCAGTGTAGATTGAATGGAATGAAAACCGTCCACTATGTGAAAAATTACCCTGTTTTGAAATGTAGCTTCAGCAAAATAGTTGCATACCCCATGAGAGCAAGTTGCTCAAATTATCTCTTGATAGTTTGGTAAAAGTAAGTAATGTCATCGTTTGTCCTCCAACTTCAGATGTCTTCTTAAAAGAAGCTTCAGTGAAGGTTCTTGGCTGTCCACTATGCAAGTAGTATTCTGGCTTCTCCATTAACATTTATTGTTATAGTAGCTGTTTTCCAAAATTGTTTGATAAATGAAGCATATATTGTTAGATTCTCTGTAAGGGCATAGTGAAGTTACTAGCAGTTGATGAAATCAATGTCATGATGAAACTCGTACTTCCCATCTGTATTTTCTCCAAGTATGCCACCAGTTGTGCTGTCCCGCAAAACTCAAATAGCCATTTTGAAATTAATAGAAATTTGAATTAAGGTTCTGAGATTTGTTTGTGAAAGAGAGTACTATGTTTGGTATAGAGTTAAATTGATATTAGAAGAGAGTACTTTTAAGAGTTTAAAGTGTCATCGACTGAAGAAGAATAGAACTTATGCTGAAGAAAACAATGCAAGTTTATAGAAAGATCAGAATTCTTCATTCGTCAAACCCCTATAACCTATAAGCATGGCAGATTTCTGGAAATTTAGCAACGGCTAGAAATTAGGAAGGAAATTTAGTTATGGGTCAAACAGTACTAATGGTCTTCTAGCAGTACTAAAAGTAGCCTAGTAGTACTAACTTTAAGCCCAGCAATACTAAAAGATGGTTAGCAGTACTAAGCAATACCCAGTAGTACTAAGTAATGCCCAGCAGTACTAACTTGAAGAGACCAATATTAACTGAAATTTCCTTCAAGAGCTTTATCCATCACCAACTCACTTCTCTCTTTTCTGCATTTATGCTCACACATTATCTCTCAATTCTTTTTGCTCACCAGTTCATTCTTTCTGTTTTTCACACAACTCTCTTTCTGTTTTTGAGCTCACAATTTCTCTCTATTCTTTTTGCTCACCAAGTCATACAATTTTGTACAAATTCCATCAATTACATTTGTTGCATACTGTCCTCCCCACAATTCATGCTTTAGGGATTAAGCATCCACTGTCAAAAAAATTCATGTATCTTTTAAAGCAACTTGTGGATCACCCTGCATATCAAATAAGAGAAATTAGTTTCTCTTAGGGACCCAAGCCATTGCTGACTTGGGTTCTACCCTAGTGATCTTTAAATTTAAAATTTTTATTAGAGTTGATCTACTATTGTATTTGGAGACTTTGGCCAATAGTGTCTTTTGTGGTCTCCAAAGAACAACCGACGAGGCCTTAATAGCAGTTTCCCTACAGCCCCTAACAGCACTAACTGTTTTGTCCCCATCAGTATTTACTTTATTATTTATAAACTTTGCTTTTGGTGCTGTTAATTTATTAAATAGCCTTCTAATAGGTGAATGAGATTTATAAAAGTTATTTCTTTATCTGATTTCATTCATAATGGGTCTAGCAGTATGAACTTTTCTAGCAGTACTAGTTTCTGTTGCTTGACTAAAAGGATTTTGTCTAGCAGTATTAACTGAAAATATGCTAGTTTTAGTTAGTACTGCTTTTGGAACAAACTTGTTTTGGTGATTCAATCTTTGCACATTGTTCCATACTAGTCTATTCTCCCCTTGACCAGTACCCTTACCCTTTTGTTTGTTCAATTCAACTTGTTTAGCCATTCTTTTCTCATGGAAGTCACAATCTCTAATAAGATGGCTAAAGCTACCACATACAAAACATGCCTTTTTAGTGAAATCACATCCCAAACCCAGCTTTTTGGACATTAAACCATTACAGTCTCTCTTGTCAACTCTAGGACTTGGACTACATGTATTTTGTTCTTTAACAGTTTTCCTAGGAGTTTTTACATGCTTAATAGTATTACATAAAAGACAAATACTAGGTTTTTCCTGTTTCATTAAAAGATACAAATCACATATTCATCATCACTGTCCTGACTCATACACTCAGTGATAGAGAAACAACCAACTTTAGGTGACTAACAACTAAGGTTCACTACAAACTGGTTCAGGCACAGATTCAAGTGTTTCTACACTAGAATTGGTTTCATAAGAGTTAAAATCACTAGTCTTAGCATCAGATTCACTAGTTTTAGACTGTTTTAGACCATATGTAAAATTTGATTCATCTATTCCAAAATCAGATTTAGGAGGCATGTAGTTTCCTGTCATAGGAGGGGGAACTGCATGCATTCCTTCAACTTTTTCAAATCTATCATATACAGGACTATCTTCTACATCACTTGATCTACTGTCAAATACACTTTCAAGAACTTCTTTTTTATAACTTAAGACACCTTCATGTATTTGATTTCCATACCCAAGCCCAAATTTGTCCCTAGTATTCATCTGACTATTTAGCAGTTTACTAAGGCCTTTAGAAGAACTTTGAAAATTCTCAAGTTTGGTTTTTAATTCTTTTTTTTACTGCTTCTGTTAATAGTTTCTTATGATATGTGAGCACATCAGTTTTATCATCTAAATCAATTTTCATAAATCTAATCTTTTCCTCATACCAAAGTTGATTTTTCTGATGAGCAACTAATTGTGCCTCTACCTTTTTTAAAGCTTGAGTATAGGCTTGAATTTCTATACTAGCATCACCAAGTTGTTCTCTTTGTTCATCATATATTTTTTTAAGTTTAGCATATGATTCCACACATTCTTTTGAACAAGATGTTACCTCAGTGTCTGAGCCTGAATTGCTGTAAGCCATCAAAGTAAAGTTCTCTTGTTCATCCTCTGCATAACCAGTCCAATCAACACCTTCTCCATCAAGAGTTACCAAAGCTTTAGGTTCCTCCTGTTTTCCAGGTCTTCTCCTATTGTCTTTTGCTTTATATCCAGTGTTCTCTGCATCTCTCCTTCTGCTTTCTTAATTTCCTTTTGATCTGCACTCCTTTCGCAAAGTGTCCAATAGTGTTATGACAATTGAAGCACTCAAACCTTGGTTTGTCAAAGCCAACTGGTTCATTGGCAATTAAACGCAGCCTTCCTCCCTTCTTCTTGTAAAAACTTCTTCAATCTCAAGAAAAGTCATGGGCCTTGCCATTTCAAGTCAATCTCTTCTAAAATCAAAATCATTCACCTGTTTCAAGATCTTCATGAACCATTAATGACCACTTGATTGATTAGTAAAGAAAGAGTACTTGAGTTCATCAGTTTATGATGAAGAACTTTCTTTGTTAGAGTTATGGCCAAAAAGTATAAACACCCAAAACCTACTAACATCATTAGTACATATAATTGCTTTCCAAAAGAAACAAATGTTACATTTAGTGTGCTGAAGATGAATGCAGTAGAGCCTTATATCAAACTCAAAGACTCTAAAGATTGTTTAAAGAGTATCATTGAAGCTAAAGATATCTACTCATGGCTTGGTCCTCATAATCAAGGATATTTGGGACCAGGAAGCATGTAAAGACCTAAAAAACTTCTGATTGGTATCTTTAGTGGAGACACCTGCACCATGAATCTCAAGTTGACTCAGAAGACTCTGAAATCTGTCATAACCTTTGTGCAATCCTTCTGAGTTGGATACATAAAAGCTTTTAAATTGTTAGTCGAGAATGTATTCTGCAACTTCTTTGCTTTATCATTTGCCACCAATCTGGATTTGATAGCTTCCCACATTTCTTTAGCATCAGTCATTTTGTGAAACTTTGCTAAATGGTCTTTTGGTATACATAACAAGGTGGCCCTGCTTTCCTTTCTCTATCTCTCAGCAAAATTTCATCAGCGTTTTGGGAGAAAAACTTTATTTGTCCATTTATGTCTTTGAGACTTGTACTAGACCATTTCCCTTTTGTTGATTTCCCATATAAGGATAAACTGTATAGCCCCACGTAATGTTCCATTTTCAAGAGCCCATATGTCATACTCAACCTTTTTTCATAATAGGAGTTAATAGTTGACAAAGTGTGAGGGCCTTGTTGTTAGGAGTAACTGGTGGTGGTGGTGGTGGTGGATTAAACATCATCAATTCATACTACTCCAGCCATTGCAATAGATCACAAGGGTAAAGGTTTAAAACAGATCTGTTTTGATTCTTCTTACCAGAGTTTCTCAACAAACTGATCTGATACCACTTGTTTTGAACCCAATGAATAGAATTTCTAGCCTGTTCAGGATGGTACAGCTATCTGGATAGACCAACTAACTACAAGATGAAACCATGACTATGATAATATAATTTTATGCGGAAACCTAACTATACATCAAAAATAACAATGAATAAAACAGAACTTTGATTACAATTAAACTGCTAGGTACAGATTACTAACAAAGAATATTTGTGAAACTTTGTATATCAAACTAATGATCGTAGGGTTTCCTTTTAAAAACCAAGAAAAAACCCTAATCCACCAAGGAAACCCTAATGGACTGTACAAAACGCGTTAAGTATCTGCCATATCTATTCCTAATATAACACATGCATATCACATAAGCAGTACTATCTATATAAGCTAGCAGTACTAACTTACTACTAACAGTACTAACTCTAACTGGCAGTACTAACAATGTACTAGCAGTACAAATAATTATAACTAACATTACTAACTACTTAGTCTATTTTCTTGAATCTTTAGCATTCTTCACCATCAACACTAAAGTAAACTATCAGCTAAGTAACGTGTTTATAATTTAGCATCACTAAGTGGTAGAAATATCTAAAACCCAACATACATTAGGAGTACCTTACATAAATTTTATTAGAGAATAGGAGAATAAATTAACGAAATCATCGTGATACAAATGAACATATGGTTTAAAAACATCCACATAATACACGAAATTCACAAGGAAGTACTAGTGCAATACTATTATGGTTACAGTTCAAGTCTATTTAGGTTCTACTAGGTACGATAGGAAATCTCTCTTGTAGTTATTGCACTCCACAATGCATGGCCCAGTGTGGTGCAACTTACGCTTGTTGTAGAAGGGTAACTTTACTACATATCCATTTTTGTTATTTTGGTCTAGCAATGTAAGCTCTCATGACCTTTTGTCGTTTATTTCGTTGTTAGCATTCCTTACCACTTTGGTTTCCTAACTTACGACCTAATCCATTTAGTTGCGAGCCAAGTGGATTCTTCCCTCATAAACAGCAATAGCTTTAATAGCATTACCAATTCGATGGGTTATAATACACTCGATCCTCGTGGAACTCATTCCTTGTTTCGTTGTCGGTATTTTCTTCATTATCGAACGGATTAAACGAAATAAAATAAGTCGAATTTCAAAAGTCATGTTTCCAAAAAGAAATGGAATGTTATGAGGTGATGGGTTAAAGTTGTATGCGAGTTAATCGACATGTTTCTAGAAGTTACGAGAAGTAAGAAGAGTTGAGACGTGACGAGATGACGTAGGTGTTTCAACAGTATGAGGCGGGTGTTCAAAGTCGTCTTTAGAGTCGAATAGTAGGATAATCAGTGGGGTTGGCAAACTGTAACGGGTTTCAAAGTTATGTAAAATGATACAATGTAAGGTCAAGAAAAGTTATAAAGATCATTGTATTATTCACTATGTTTTAGAAGTAAACGAGACTATTGTGTCACTCACAGTGTCTTAGAAAGGTTTAGAGACCATTGTGCACTCACAATGTCTTAGAAAAGTTAAATATATCTAGACAACTTCCATATAAACAAGTGGGTCAATATACGTAAGGCAAACGTAAACGCAGAGAAAAGATAAACTCGAGATAAACGTAAGCTCATAGCAAAGTATAGCTCAAGGGCAAAAATAAACGCAAAGAAACATAATGCAGGGAACGATAAACACAGGGCAGAGGTAAACCCATATCATAGCATGCTCAAAATGATACTCACGTATACGCCATAGCAAAAGCACGTATAAGGCACACATAAAAGCACGTAAGGATCACATACTGGTTATAGACCAGACCTTGTATATACTACCTGGTTCTCTATAACCTTGGCTCTGAATACCAATCTGTCACACCCCTAAACGGGGCCTGGACGGAATACGTGTCCGGGGGCGTAACGTCATAATAATCATCACACAAAGTCAAAGAACGACCACTAATGGACGTTTTGAAAATCATAACTCGTTGTATTTATTAAAAATAGATAAGTCTTACAAGATTTGAAATGAAATCTAAAACGTTGTGGAAGCATAATTAAGTTTTTAAAAGACAACGAGTATGAATGATAATAAAGTCTTGAAAGATGATATCATATTGCACGTAGACTCTACATAGCACATCAGGGAAGTCCAAAGCTAAGTACCTGAAAAACATGCTTAAAACGTCAACATAAAGTTGGTGAATTCATAGGTTTAATTCAAACGTAATTAGTGTGGACCACAAGTTGTTACAGGCATGTGACAGTTATAATAAAGACAACTTCACATAAAAGATATTTACGTTGCACTAAGCTCATGACACCGATGCTAATTCTGAGACATAGCTTTCATATAGCTATAGGTTGCATTGCCCTAGAGGAAATCCGACCTAAGATTTCCTATCCGAAATTCGACATGACATATATCCGTTTAATTGGGTGACCCGTGGGTAGTAAGTGCGACTTACCCGGATAGGGATAATTAGTCCCAATAGATCTATTTATTCACTCGCGCTCCCTCAACCGGTCCTCCGGTCAGGAAATTAACAGTTCATGATAGTTTTGGGCAATAGGAGGTCTAGCGCTACTTAGGCAACACGTAAACAGGGAAAAATTCTCATGAAAGTACTTGTGTCCAATTTTAAAAACAAGCAATGTTTCTCACCCTAAAGTTATAAAACATTTATTCAAACGAGTAAAAGTGCGGGGCTATGAACTCACCTTAGTATTCAACTACAGTATAGCAGCCTAGAGAAAAGGAAAGTCATGTATGGGGTTTGCCACAATAGTGCTTAAGTCCGATCCGGAATTAAACGGTCGGGTTCAGTGTTACATACGATGCTGAAATGCAAATGACGGATAAGGGTATGAGGAAGTAGTTGTATGTTTTTTTCAAAAGTGTTCTAATAAAATCTGTTGTGTGGTTGTCGTAGTGGTTTGACTCGATGAAATGTATTACGAAGATTAGTACAAATATATATAGTAAAATAAGAAAATAACAATATAAATAAATATGTTTCGGCATTTTACTCGGTAATCCCAAATAATAATTTAGAGCCTTTTGATAATAAAGTTTTTGTGTCCTTAATTTACGTACTTCCCGGCAGGTCACCTATGTTAGTGCTACTCTCACAGGAGCACGCTTAACTGCCGGTATTTTAAAGTAAATACGTAGGTGAAAACGAAATTATGTATTTTGGTTTATATAAGTTAAATATATATTATTTATCATTTATAAATAATATGTTTTCGGAAAATTTTTATAAAAATATATGTTTTTCGCGATTTATTCTAAGTATATAATTTTTACAAAATTTCGGCATGACCCGTTCGTAAATATTCGTTTTCCAAAGTCATAGACTTGATTCAAAAACCACTTTCAAACAATATTTCATACTTCCGACTAACGCCAAGTCTCTACTTTTTATCCAAACGGTACTCGATAATTTACTTTTCCGCTTTAAGTCTATATATTCAAAATGTTTAAATATAAATAAGTTTCATAAGTAATTACATAGTGGTATTAATAAGCCAATTTCTAAGTTTAAAAATAAGCAATAAGCACCTAGCTTATCAAATAAGCTATAAAATAAATTCACAAATAAGCTTATGCCGTGAGCTTATAGCTCACAGTTTGGGCTTTATGTTGGGTCGAGGCCCATAAAACAAACAAAACTTATGTGGGCTTATTTATTGAACCCAATAAACTCAAAATAAACCATTCGGGCTTATCAATAAGCCAAAATAAGAAATTAGCACTTTGAAAAAAAAATCCTTTTAGCAAAATAACCACAACAACACAACTACACTTTCCCTTTCATTTCTTTATATATTTCGAACAAGACATAAACTCTTTTGGGGTTTATGTGATTTTGAAAACTTTGATTTTTAAACGATCCGTTTGTACAACTAGCTTATTCATGTTGTAAAGATTAAGGAAGTACAAGAAAAATATAAAAAAGATGAACTTACGAAAATGATAGATTAGGAGGTGATTAAGGATGATCAAACAACCCAAACGTTGTTAAAACTACCCAAATGATTTATAGAATCAACCCCGAACAAACTTGAGCTTCCAAAATATTGATCAAAATAAAGTGGTGATGTGTGTGTGTGTGTGTGTGTGTGTGTGTGTTTAGCCGCGGACAGACAAGGAAGAGGGGGAGAGGGAATTTTTGTGTGTGTTTTTAGTGAGAGAATGGTGAATGAAAGAATGAGTGAGATGAATGAATAATAAGGTGAAAGTGTAAGCTTAATTCTTAAGCAAAAATGGGATCCTAAGCTAGTTGGGACCATGAGGAGACCATGGTGAGAAAATAATGGATCTATGTCTTGTACCTTGAAAACATTAAAAAAAATCATGATATTGTGTTGGTGTGTGTGGTTTTGACGTGGGAAGCAAAGGAAAGGAAAAAGGGGGACCAATTTGGTCTCCAATATTCTAGGAATGTAGTGCTCTTTGTTTGAATTAATTTCCAAGGCTTCTATGCATGCATATGTTACTATATGTATCCGGAACACACAAATAACGAAAAATGAGTAACGACTCCACGTAAATTTCTGAAATTTTGAATATCAATTAAAAACGTAAAAACGCGTCTACTGACGAAAGACTACGATGTTTGGATGCACGGATCACTCCCGACAATGATTCTCAGTAAATAACGGATCAACTCCCCGGTTACCCGTAAAAATTAAACGAAACATCAAAATTTCAAATTACCAAACAGAAATGGCTAAAATATTGATCGAAAATTTACGGGGTGTGACAAACACCGACTGAATAAACAACATAGGGCAAAATTACACAAAGTAAGCATAAACAAAAGAACCACCTGACCCTATTGACAAGACCCTAACCAAAATCTAAACCAACCATTTTTAACGAAATGGAGTTGATCAGTTGATGTCTTCTGCTAACCATCCTCAAACTGATGGTCAAACAGAAGTGCTCAACAGGTTCTTGGAAGGGAATTTAAGAGCCATGTGTTTTCATAAGCCCACGGATTGGTGCAAATGGCTTCCATTGGTTTAGTACTGGTATAACAACTTATCTCACACTGCCACTAAATTCACACCATATGAGATTTTGCATGGCTAAAACCCACCTTTACATCTCTCATACTTATATGGTGAAAGTAAGATATAATCAATTAACAAAAGTCTATGTACTAGAGAACAAACCATTCAGTTGATGAAACATAATTTAGTGCAAGTCCAACAGAGAATGAAACAAATAGCAGATAAGCAGAGAAGTGATAGAAGTTTCAAGGTAGGAGATTAGGGTTTCTTAAAATTGCAGCCATACAAACAGTCATCATTAGAGTTTAGAACTAATTAGAAGCTATCTGCTAAGTTTTATGACCCTTACCAAATTATTGCCAAGATTGGTCAAATGGCTTATACACTGAAGTTACCACCTGAAGCCACAATCAGTCCCACATTTCATGTTTCATTGCTCAAGCAACACTGTGGTAAGGTGCTTCCTTCACCTGCATTACCTATGTCTCATGTTACTAGCATTACAAGAAGTCCCATTGCCTATTTTGTATGTTAGAACAACTAAGAAGCACAATAGACCATTTGTTGAATGGCTGGTCTGATGGTCTAAAGAAACAGCTGCTGAAGCAACTTGGGAATCTGCAAAAGCTATGGTTGAAGCTTATCCATCCTTTGATCCTTGAGGATAAGGATTAGCTTAAGGAGGGTGTATTTTTATGTGTCCATTTCATATTTCGAGTCAGTTTTGTTATGCTTTTAGCTATCAAGGTTTTTTTATGTCAAGAGTCAATAGGAATAAGGGGAAAAGTGGTCTTGTATGAAATGCTACCTCATGGCAAAGCATATATGTAAATAGATTATGGATTTAGACATCAATGAATTACATAATTTCCTCTCCCTCATTTTATCCTCTCTTATTCTCTTTTAACTTAGTCTCGCGTAATTTATCCTCTTGAATAATTCTTAATTCCTTGTTCCTTAAGATTGAATAAAACAAAACAAATTACCTCCCCTAACCAAATTTATAAAGATATCACTAACAAAAATTTATTACAAAATTTTAAATCAGATTCTCATCAAACCAAATAACTAAAAATAGAACAAACATATAAACAAGATAAAAAGATGTTACTACTTGTTAGGTGTTATGAGTATGCCACGTGAGTTGAGTTCCCAACTTGTGCTAATCTTTTCAAATCGTAACCAATCCAACAACTGGATTCATCCGTGTGATAGAAATACCCCATATATTTGCAATCCTTCATGCGCTTGCTCTCGCAATCACTTTGTTTTGTTGCTTCATCGCCTCTAGTGTACTTGATCATAAAATGATCAACACCTTCAAACTTGTAAAATTGAAAGTCACTAGCTTTGCAAGATGTCACCTTTTTAACATCACAATCTTTGCTCCATCCACTTAGCCCATTCGGTGTCGAGCATGCCACACACTGGCTATCCTCGTATAGCCCAAACTTCCCACATCTTTTTGGTAATTGACACACATTTTCTATAGAATCCCTATTGAGAAACGTGTAAACCAATTCCTATGAAACACCTTGCACATTTGGGTTATATGTGTAAAATCAAAGGTTTCCATCTATACCTAGTCTGAGGTACGATAATGTGTTATTGTATCATGAAAAAGCCATGTTGAGACTGGATTCCGATGAAGCGTTTGAGACAAAGTAAATAAACGTCAAATAATATAAAAACCCTTCGTCGGTATTCGAAACCGAAGTAAGAGTTAAATTTGTCAAAGTAACCTTGTTAATAGTGAACCATTCGCTAGACGTCCAATACAAAATTGGAAGCGGCGAATTAGGACTCTTGCAGTACATGGATAACCCTTTGGGCTCCATCACCAAACTATAAGCCCCGTCAAGATTGTTCACCTCAGAAGCTCGACTTACGAGCTTATTAGCACCACCAGCTCGAAGAGACTGACCCACCAAGAGAGAATCTGTAGGCGAATCGAAGCTTTGCCATGTTAAATTATCGTTTCCATCATGTAACACCATGTTGCCATTTGGAAGTACTTGAAAACCAACCACACCTTTGTTGGCGGTATTCGTTTGGCAGACAACACTACCATCAGCATCCGCTAATATAAGGTTTCCATTTGTACCCAGTGAAAATGTGGTATTTTCGCGAACCGACTTGCCAAAATTAGCTTCTCAAACCCAACGCTTGAGTGATTCTGATCGAACTGTGCCCATGCGTAGTGCTAGAGTTTCACACCCCGCTAAGAGCGAAAACAGGGGATGCGACGTTTAGATTACATCGCACAAGATACAAGATATACCATGATTCGTTACAAGAGATTTAGTTTACATTGTTACATTGAATACGGCCTTGAAAGTAAGATAAACACATGTCTTTAGAAAAAAACGTCTTAGTCTATGATAAATCTTGAACCCCCATTTACCTTAAGTTAAAAATGTTGATCACACCTAAAAATGATACTAAAAAAGATCAACATAAAGTTGGTGAGCTCGTAGGTTTAGAGGTAAACCTAGTTGCTGTGCCAAAGTTTAAGTAGTGGACAATTATGCAATATGAAAATAAAATGCATGCAATAGTATTTGAATCAATCATAGCAATCCCATGCTAGCATAGCATTTCAATAGAATCATAGCATTTCAATAGAGTCATAGCCTTCAAGTTATACCAACCATTTCCAATGGTCTGAGCATTTATTGTCCTCTGCACCTAAGGCCTACCAGCGAGAGCTAACATAGGTCGGCAAAATTTTCCTTGCATAGAAGTTCACATAGAACTCATGCACAAATAGTCCTCATGTCATTCACATAGCAGTCATAGACACATATCATTGTCCAAAAGTATGAATTTATTTTGCACAGTGATAAAAACATATGAAATAGACTTGAGTATTGATACAGCTTTAAAATATACTCCCTCCGTCCTATATTAAGTGTTTATTTTTGACTTTTTGAATTCTTTTTTCATAAACTTTGACCGTAAATATTTTTCTTTATGTTATATAATGCTTACTGAAAATTATACCAATGAAAAATACATTCGAAACTCTATCCATTCATATATTTTGCATTGAGTATCATATAACATAAGAAGAAATAATTAAGGTCAAATTTGAAGAAAAAAGACTTTGAAAAGTCAAAAATGGACACTTAATATGGGACGGAGGGAGTATATAATATATAATACGATGGAAAATTACCAATTTACCCTTGAGGAAAAAGGTGAAAAGGAAAATTCTTCAAAATATATATAATATAATATAATACGTATCTTAACCGGGAAGTATGATTCCCCGGGTCGTTTTCCCCA
>BQNB010065713.1:22666-34837 GCA_026074375.1 Tanacetum coccineum
ATCCTCCGTTATTAACTGTACACCTCCCAGCTCCAACAGCTGTCAATTGAACCATTACAAGTTACAAAATGGATGTCGTATACATCCTAAGATGTTGCTAGACAAAAGATGTATGTATACCTTCACAAGATGTGTATCCGTCTCCTTGATATTGCACGCCATTAACCGAAGGGCATTCACATACTCTTCCCCTAAAAGTGTCCTAAAACAACAAAAGCTAACAAAATGAGTGAAAAAATGGGATGGTTGTATTGTGGATACACAGAGCTTTCCGGTTTTATTTACCTTGCAAGCGGTTATGCCATTTTTTGAGTCGATCCAGCAACCGCCATTCCTTTCAAGACACTCGTTGGTTTCAAGATCTATAGCATAAACGGTCTATAAGAACATGACAGTTATATATGTTTTAACTCTCAATAATTCAAATTATACCATCGCTTAAACATATAGGAGGATCAGTCGTTTCCTTAAATCCCGAACATATGGCACGTAGTACAGAAGTTCTCTCCAATTTCCCTTAATAAATCAACAATAAAAAAGCAAAATCAATCATTAACGAACAATCATTGCACACCAGACCCTAGATAGAAGATTAGCAACAAGGACTACCTCGGTATTGGACATCATTAATGACCAATGTCGGCAATATAGTTACATCACCACGAGATCCTTTTCCAACCTGATTATAAACAAAATCAAACCAACACTTAGTAACTGTATCCAACATTTTCAAAAAGATCATTTTTCGTGACTTGAAATGAAACAGAAACCTAACCTGGGAATCTTGTTCATATTTTAGTACTTCATTGTCAACATCGGCTTCAGGGTCGCCCATGCATTTTTGTATCTTTTCAATAGGCAATCCTGATAAAGCATTTGACAAAATAATTTAGCTCGATTATTTTATAAGGGACCATAAATATGAATACTTTATAGTTACTTACCTAGTGAGTTCATGACATCTTCAGCACATTCTTTGCTGTATCTTTTTTTCTTCATGGAACACCTAACATGAAAATCAGTAACATAATCCCACCACACCCAAGACTTATTAGTCTCATTAGCAACTCTATGAACACAAAGTTGTCTCAAGTTCTCAAACACCACATCTTTCCCATTATACCCTTGTCCAAAATCTTGTTCAGGATCCGGTGCACAATAGCGTCCATGATTGATACACTGAGATCGACATTGATCACTCAAAATAAATGGTTTAGGACAATACCATGTTATATAATGTGGGGTGAACATAGTGTAACCTTGTCTTTCGAGTATCTGAGCATGTCCTTTAAAGTTTTTGATGAAATTCATTTGTTCATCACAACGGACCCCACACTCGTCGTTGCTATTGGTCCATAGCTCGTACTCGACTCTCTGGTCTGGGTGGGGCACTGACTCGGACCAGTCGATCTTTAATAGGACTTGTTGGTCACCTTTTTGTAAGATGTCTTTTATGGACTGACCAAATGATCTTTGAATAAATACAGATGGAATTGAGAGTTTTTCTATGAAGTCGTCGCCTGTAGAGCTGGCCTCCGGTGAGTCCATGGTTATGAGGGGCTCGTCTCTGGTGTCGGCTACTAATAGTGCTGCAGCACCTGCTAGTTGCGCATTCCATGCCTTCAAAGCAAAGTAGCATTCTGCGATTGAAGGCAAGTAGTTTAACGGTTATTTGATCAATGTATATGAATAATCAAAATAAAAATTTATATTTCAATATTACGTCGGAAACTCAATTTTACGTCATGACAAAGCCTCAGATATATACTAATCTACCCAAATTTATACAGATTACCATATTATATTAACGTTTGACTAGTCTTCTAGTCTTCTACTAACTAAATAAACTCACTCTCGGTGTCTCAGGCCAATCTCAATATTCATAGACTAACATGAACATATATTTAAACCAGACCAACATGTCCACTAACTTTCCTTAAAAATAACGTTAAAGGAGGTCTACAACTTGGCTCCGTTTAGGAGTTGTTTAATATCGTGCAGCAAAAGGTTCTGGTTTTGCTTTTGTACGGGTGACGAACTGATTTTACAAAACACGTTTGTGGCGTTTGCCTTTTAAGTTACAAGTTCCATACTAGAATGATCTACAAATTTGTTCTTAAGGCCGCTTGGAGAGGGTTGTTTAGTGATTTCAGATCCTATCTTTTTGTCAAATAAATACAGTATAACAGATCATATACTACGTAATAAATATGGTAATATTGTGAGATCAAACAAGAATTGGCCTTCCAAACAAAGCTCCTGTTAAATATGTTATGGGCCAGACATCTTGACAATTTGCTGGCAGTTGTTTGGCCCATTTGTTGGCCCAAACTTATACTAATCAGATTTTTGCAGTCAGGCCTAAATAGTTTGAAAACGAGGGGAAAATTAGCGGTGAGCAGAAAAAACAAAAAAACCAGAAAACCGAACCGAACCAAAATAATCGAACCAAACCGAATTTGCCAAAACCGAACCGAACTACGAATTTGGTTCTCGGGTTGGATATGGGTTTGGCAGTCTAAACCAAGAACCAAACCGAAAACCGAATTTATATAAATATATATATTTTCTATATATTTATATGTATAAAAAGATCAATAAAATTTTATCCTAATATAAAAAACACTTTTTATTCTTGAAATAATTTTTTTTTGCTAAATATCTATGTAGTTTTTTTTTAAAGGGCAAATCGCATAAAAATGTACTCATCTTAGGTCCAATGTCAATTAAAGGTACCCATCTTTTTTTTTCTCAATTTAAGGTATCCATCTTGTTTTTGGTTGCAATGTTAGGCAATTAACAAGTTTTCAAGTTAAATTTCTAACGATCGTTTATTTTATTGTTGCATCATTAGTCCTTTATAGAATTTTGTTGAGATTTATTATTTTTTGATTAAAAATTTTAATTTCGAAAAAAAATTTAACCAAAATTTTTAAAAAAAAAATTAATTTCGAAAAAAATTTAATTTTGAAAAAAGTTTTTTAAAAATTATAACCAAAATTTTTTTAAAATTTTTTTTTTTCAAAATTAACTTTTTTTTCAAAATTAAATTTTTTTTCGAAATTAATTTTTTTTCTAAATTAATTTTTTTTTTAAATGCTTGGTTAAATTTTTTTTAAAATTAAATTTTTTTTCGAAATTAAAATTTTTTTAAAAAAAATTTTGGTTAAATTTTTAAAAAATTTTTTTTTGGAAATTAATTTTTTTTTAAATTTTTAAAAAAAAATTTCGAAACAAATTTAATTTCGAAATTTTCGAAAAAAATTTTTAGAAATTAATTTCGAAATTTTTTTTTTTTAAATCTATAAAACCAATAAATTTTTTTAAAAAAATTTTAATTCGAAAAAGAATTAATTATTGAAAAAAAATTAATTTTTAAAAAAATCTAAATTAATTTTTTTTAAAAATTAGAAAATTTTTTAATTATGTTAAATTTAGAGGTTATAAATTTTTTAAAAAAACTTTTTTTCAAAACCAATAAACCGAAAACCAAACCGAATTTGCCAAAACCGAACCGAACCGAACTACGAATTTGGTTCTCGGGTTGGATATGGGTTTGACAGTCTGAAACAAAAACCAAACCGAAAACCGAATTTATATAAATATATATATTTTCTATATATTTATATGTATAAAAAGATCAATAAAATTTTATCCTAATATAAAAAAACACTTTTTATTCTTGAAATAATTTTTTTTTGCTAAATATCTATGTAGTTTTTTTAAAAAATAAATAGTGTAATTCGGGTTATTAGGGTCAATCTGAAAATCGAACCGAATTCAAATTCGATTTTCGGTCCGGTTCGGTTTTCGGGTTGGCCGAAAAAAAAAATTTAACTGAACAAACCGAATAACCCGATAACCGAACCGATCAACACCCCTAGGGAAAATAGCCCGCGCGTTACGGCGGTGCAACTTTATTATTAAGTATTATGTGTAAATTCTTTTTTTAATAAGTGAAGGGTTTATCTATGGTGATATTTCATGTTTGAGGGGACTTTTTGTTCTTTCCATATTTATGTCAGCTTATCGTATTTTGATACAATAGATAAAAAAAAAATCGTATCACCATATTTTGCTTAATACAAGCATAGTTCCTCGCGCGTTGCTGCGGGACGGTGTTTCTTTTATCATAGATGTAGGTGTTTTTTTAAGCATGATTGCCCGCGCGTTGATGCGGGGCGTTAATTTTTTTTTGTGCGGCTTTATTTTTTCGGTCTCATGTTTAATAGTTTTTTATATGGGCTTATGTGTTGGGCGGCGTAATGTCGTGGGTATTTTTTTTATCTGAATAAATCTATATTTTTTTTTCCTATTTTGTGCTGAGCAATTTTTTTTAGCGGGTTTATTTTTTCGGTCTCATGTTTAATAGTTTTTTTTATATGAGCTTATGTGTTGGGCCTCATGGCCCGAATAATTTTTGATCTGAATAAATCAGTAATTTAGTATAAAAAATTTCTATTTTGTGCCGAGCAATTTTTTTTTTTTAAGTTGCCTACTTAAAAAAAAGTCAAATGGGCCGGTTACTGTAGCTACTGTAGCAAACATGGTCGAAACGACGTAGTTTTAAACCAAATATAGTATATGTATATAATTTAAAGAAAGAAAAAAATGTTTAATAGTTTGCGCGTTTATTTTTTCGGTCTCATGTTTAACAGTTTTTTTATATGGGCGTATGTGTTGGGCCTCATGTTGGCGGTATTTTTTTATCTGAATAAATCAGTACTTTTGTAAAAAATTTCCTAAAAAAATTCTTATTTTGTGCCGAGCAATTTTTTTTATGTTACCTAATTTAAAGAAAAAAAAATGTTTAATAGTTTTTTTTATATGGGCGTATGTGTTGGGCCTCATGTCGCGGGTATTTTTTTATTTAAATAAATAAGTACTTTTGTAATTTTTTCCTTATTTTGAGCCGATTAGTTTTTTTTTTATGTTGCATACTTTAAAAGGAAAAAAAAAAACCAAACGGGCTGGGCCAAGAAAAAAAAAAAAAAAACCAAATGGACTGGGCCAAAATGGGAGCCCAAAAAAATGGGTACTGTAGCAAAGGTCAAAACTACGTCGTTTTAACCCTAATATAGTATATATATATATAATTTGCTTAGTTTTTTTTATGGGGTTTGTGTACACTATTGGGCAAGAGAATTTTGGGCCAACAGAATAAAACAAAAATAGTTCAATGCGAAGCACACAGGCTTTTGGCATTATTTGACATGCTAAATGTATATATGAGAAATGATTTTTTATTTTATAAGATTGTCAATGTCAAATGCCACAACCTAATTTCGATTCTTGTTATTGTTTACCAACATGGATTCATAAATTAATTATTCTCGCAATAATAAAATCCCAATTATTGTGATGCAAAACATAGTTGACATTCATTAAAAAAATATATGTATTAGATGATATCCATTTATTTATTACACACCACACAAAAATATTTTTTTAATTCAACTACGAATGTTTAAACTAGAAAAGTCTGGCTAATATGATCATGATCAGTTAGAAAATAGATAAAGCCTTGCTAAATAGAAAAAAGAAATTTGTACTTCTTACCTTTCAAAGTTTAATACAATAATACCACTTAAAGACAAATGAAAAGAAAAGAAAAAAAAGGATCTATTACATATAAAAGATGCAACTTTTTTATTTGTGCGACGAATTGAAAGAATGCAAGTATGCAACAACTTCTCTTTATGGAAACATTGCTTTTTATATTTATCAGCATATGTCAATTGACATATCATTATGTCTTATTTGAATTTTGTGTCGATCATTAAAAATTTGTTAATCAATAAGAACATTCAAGTTTGAATTACGAATATTACTGCTATGAAAGTTATATATCATATGAAATAGCTGATAGCTAGTAAAAAAGAAAATATAGTACATATGCATTAATTTACACAAGTTTACGACTTTTAGATTATTCTTAAAATAAAATAAGTAAAGCCATATTTGTCTACCAAAAAAATGTTTTTCTCACCCTTAACATAGAACAAAATAAAAGTGCCTTTTTCGAAAGAAAAAAGACATAACAAAACACTACTAGTATAATATAATTTATACGTATTAGCAAAATAAAATAATGAAAAGTAGGAAGCAAGTAATCCAACCAACCAGAAAACTTGAACTAAAAGTCAAACATAGATTTACCTCCACGATCAAGAAGAAGAATAGTAGTAGGTCGAGAAGACAACTTCGACTTGAACGGTTGATCGCCTTCGAATTGCGAACAACCAAACGTAGAAGCCGGTTTCTTTGGATAAACAACCGTACCCACCATCGAACCACCATAATCAGGCACTCCAAAGTTACCTATAGCTGCATCATGCTTTGATTTAAGATCAATAGGTGACAAAACACTTATACTACTCTTCTCCACAACAAACCGCCCCTGGGTCTCCTTCATGACAAAAATCGTCATAAGTACCCATAACGAACCCACCACCCCAAAAAACGACTTCATGGAATTTTGCTTAGAGTAAATGATACGATCAAAATGTTGAAATGAGTATGATGAGATAGAAGATGGAGGTATAATGGGTATTTATGTATAGTTTAGACTATAGGAGTTGTTTATGGTCATTGTGGAAAATAAAAAAAGGTGAAGTCAAGGGGAGACTAAATACAATTTCCTGGTTTATGGCGTAAAGGTAACGGGGGAAGGTTTGGAAGGTGGTGGAAGGAGTCAATCTCAACTACTTGGAATGTTACTTTCCAACTTCCATTCCTCTTTATCTTGTTTACTTGGACTTTAAATATCAGTCACATACTATGTGTACGTTAAAACTGCCAAAATTAGATGAAAATTTTGCATTTGAAAAGGTTGTAGTTATATGCCGGAGTTGAAGATAGAAATATGTTTTACTAACATTTTTAATATGCTACTTTAAGGTTTTTTAACTTTAAGAGTTTATGAAGATTGTTGCTTTTAAGAACTTATAAGTTTTGTTATACATAAGGTTAGTAGTAACGCACGGTGACCACACATGTTAGCTTTCTCTCGTTTAAGACCAAATACTCGGTAATAAGGCAATTTCGGTCAAAAAAAACATGCGCTCAAAAATAAATTAAGAAAACACTCGCACACACAAATATTTCAATTCATTCGTTTGGCCAAACGACCCATCCTTTCAAATATGGGGTGGGACGCGTTTGGTTCGTGCTATGTATAGAAGGGGGACGCGTTTCAAATGGTTGACGCGACCGATCATGTGGTCATCACTACGAGTGGTCTAAGGCCTAGACTTTGTCTATGAGTATAGTGTATGATGGGTTAACTCTAGTCAAGTCGTTATATTAGTCAACATTGAAAGTCAAGTCAACATTCAAACATTCAAGTCAAGTCAAGACATTTATTATTCATTAATATGTATTGGGCCTAAGCCCATGGTAATCATTCCAGAATGTTCTCTTGTATCCTATATATATATATGATAGTTGTTATCAATGATAATCAAGGAATAAAATTAGCCCTCAATATGGTATCAGAGCAAAAACCGATCATCTCTTAATTTCTCTCTAAAAAAATCGATCCTCTCCCTAAGTTCTCTCTATATCTCTCAACTACTGTAATCTCAAATCATCTCCGATTGTATTTCAATATGTTCACCTGTACCCTAGCCCAATATGTGGCCTACAAGACTAATGTTGCTCAACAGTTTACACCACAAAAGCATTACAGATTGCCGCATCCCGGTCAAGGTATACTTGGTCCTGCTCCGGCTATTTATGCATCCCAACCTACTACTTTACCAAGTGCGTTTAGCACTATGCCGCTGCAAGACCCGACTTGGCACATGGATACAGGTGCCTCTTCTCATTTAAATTTTAATGCAAGTAATTTAAGTACCATTTTTGATAAACGCTTATTTCCATCTGTTCACGTTGGTGATGGCAAGTCTATTCCCGTCACCAACACAGGCCATAGCATTATTCCTTCCCATCATCGCCCACTTCATCTTCATAATGTTCTTGTAACCCCCAATATAATTAAAAATCTCATTTCTGTTCGTCAGTTCACTAGGGACAATAATTGTACTATTGAATTTGACGCCTTTGGTTTTTCTGTGAAGGATTACTTGACTCGTCATATCCTCCTTCGATGTGACAGCTCGAGCGATCTCTATCCAGTTACCAAGCCATCAACTTCTCCCATTGCTTTTCTCTCGACAAGTGCCTCCACGTGGCATCAACGCCTCGGACATCCGGGTGATCAAGTGCTACGTTCGCTTGTCTCTAGTCGTTTTATTTCATGTAATAAAGAAAAATCTTCACATATTTGTCACGCTTGCCAACTTGGCAAACATGTGAAGCTTCCCTTTCATAGTTCAGATTCTATTGTCGAACATTGTTTTGATATTATTCATTCTGATTTATGGACATCTCCCATTATTAGTTCTAGTGGTTTTAAATATTATGTCTTATTTCTTGATCATTTCTCTCATTTTCTATGGATTTATCCTCTTCGTTCTAAATCTGACATGTTTGATAAATTTTTGCATTTTCGCAACTATGTTAAAAATCAATTTAAATGTGAAATTAAAAACTTCCAATGTGATCATGGCGGTGAGTTCGATAATAACCGACTCCACACCCTTTTTGCCAAAAATGGCATCCAATTTAGATTCTCTTGCCCAAAAACCTCCCAACAAAATGGCAAGGCGGAGCGAATGATACGAACAATTAATAATACCATTCGTACTCTTCTCTTTCAAGCACACCTCCCCCTACCTTTTGGGTCGAAGCCCTCCATATGGCCACCTATCTCCTAAACCTTTTACCATCTACCGCAATCCATAACGATATACCTTTCACACGCCTTTTCAACAAACCACCCAATTACTCGCACCTTCGCATCTTTGGGTGTCTATGCTACCCTCATCTCCACTCACCTCATAAACTTGCCCCGCGTGCCACACCATGTATCTTTTTAGGCTATCCCGCCTATCATCGTGGTTTTCGTTGCCTTAACCTCGAGACAAACAAAATTATTCTCTCCCGACACGTCACCTTTGACGAAACACAATTCCCTTACAAATCTATGACACCTTCCTCGCCACCTTCTTACACCTTCCTCGATACTCAACGTTCACCCCTCCTCACTTCTCTTGCATCCAAACTTCCTAATCCTTCCACAAACATCCCACACCAAACGAGCATCCCAACTGCTCCACCAATTACCGATCCAACCCAAAGTCCTCCTCACACCGGCCCAAATTCACCAGGCCCAACTTTCCCCACCAACCAGCCCACTAGTCACGAACCAAACAACATTCAAACCCAAACCCAAAACAATCCGCTGCCACCACCCATATTCGATCCACCAAATCCACAAACCAATACCAACCCAGTTAATGAACCACCCCGCACTCATCCCATGATCACACGGTCTCAATCGGGTATTGTCAAACCCATCGAACGTCTTTCTCTTCACACTTCATCTCTCTCTCCTATTCCCAAATCTCCGTTTATTGCTCTAAAAGACCCTAATTGGTGTAATGCTATGTATGATGAGTATAATGCGTTAGTTAAAAATGGTACTTGGATTCTTGTTCCAAGGCCGTCTGATGTTAACTTGGTTCGATCTATGTGGTTATTTAAGCATAAATTTCATGCTGACGGTACTTTGAGTCGTTATAAGGCTCGACTTGTTGCTAACGGTAGTAATCAGCAACACGGTGTTGACTTTGATGAGACATTTAGTCCAGTTGTTAAGCCGGCCACCATTCGCACCGTTCTTAGCCTTGCTGTGTCTCGACAGTGGCCTATTCACCAACTTGATGTTAAGAATGCATTTCTTAACGGTGATTTATCTGAGACAGTGTATATGCATCAGCCCCCTGGTTTTGTTGACTCTCGTTATCCTAATCATGTATGTCTTTTGCAGAGGTCTTTGTATGGTTTGAAACAGGCACCTCGTGCTTGGTTCCAGCGGTTTGCAGGTTATGCCACTCGGGCTGGTTTTTCTCCTAGTCGGTGTGATTCTTCATTGTTTATATATACACAGGGTTCTCAGGTTGCTTATTTACTTATATATGTGGACGATATTATCCTCACAGCTTCTTCTCCAGTTCTACTTCAGCAGATTGTAGACTCTTTGCATAAAGAGTTTGATATGACCGATCTCGGGGCACTTAATTATTTTCTTGGCATCTCTGCTGTTCGTCATCCTACAGGGTTATTTTTGTCTCAGAAGAAGTATGCTCGTCAGCTTCTTGAGCGAGCTCATATGGTTAATTGTAACCCGTCTCGGACACCAATTGACACTGACTCCAAATTGGGTCCGGACGGCGTTCCTGTTCAGGATCCTACTTTATACCGTAGTCTTGCAGGGGGGCTCCAGTATCTTACCTTTACTCGCCCAGATTTGTCCTATGCAGTTCAACAGGTTTGTCTCTATATGCATGATCCGAGGGAGCCGCACTTTGCTGCTCTCAAACGTATCATGCGCTATGTTCAGGGCACCCTGGAGCTTGGTCTTCAGTTATATGCTTCCGCTACTACATCTTTAGTTGGGTACACTGATGCTGATTGGGCAGGTTGCCCTTCCACCCGCAGGTCTACTTCCGGTTATTGTGTGTTTCTAGGTGATAACCTTTTGTCGTGGTCTGCTAAACGACAACACACCATCTCTCGCTCTAGTGCTGAAGCGGAATACCGGGGTGTTGCTAATGTTGTTGCAGAAACTGCATGGATTCGTAATCTCCTTCGTGAGTTACACTCTCCTCTTTTGACAGCTACTCTGGTTTACTGTGATAACGTTAGTGCAGTTTATATGTCAGCCAACCCGGTTCAACACCAACGCACCAAACATATTGAGATTGATATACACTTTGTTCGTGATATGGTTAAAGCTGGTCATGTTCGGGTTCTTCATGTTCCATCTCGTTTTCAGTATGCTGATATCTTCACCAAAGGTCTTCCCTCAGCTTTGTTTGAAGATTTTCGCTCCAGTTTGAGCGTACGGCCTCCTCCCGCTCCAACTGCGGGGGCGTATTAGTCAACATTGAAAGTCAAGTCAACATTCAAACATTCAAGTCAAGTCAAGACATTTATTAGTCAAGACATTTATTATTCATTAATTTGTATTGGGCCTAAGCCCATGGTAATCATTCCAGAATGTTCTCTTGTATCCTATATATAGGATAGTTGTTATCAATAATAATCAAAGAATAAAATTAGCCTTCAATAGTGAGATGATGCCAAATGTTGGAGATGTTGCGTTTGGTTTTATGAGGTTGTAATACAGTTAAGTGATAGCGGATTGTTTTGCCATTGAAAATCATTAAGTGGCTAACTTTTTTTATCTATTTATATTGAAAAGAACTAACTCGAGAATATATAAATTTTTATCTTATATGTTTTAAAGAGAATTTGAACTCACAAGTATTTAAAAGAAATGCTACGCTCACAAATTTTACAGAAATTTTCATAAAATGGAGTGTTTGCATGAAATTGGGTTATCTAAAGAGAAGAAAAATAATATGAAAGTGAGACCAGAGCCGTATACGAGGGTGTGTGAGGTGTGCTGTCGTACAGAGCCTCCAAATTATAAGGACCTCAAAATTTGTATAAGATATGTATACATATTCTATAAAAGTGACTACAAGTATTTGATTTAAAAAGTTGCATTGAAATGCTAACTGGAGCACTTTGAAAACGATTATTTCTCATTTTATCTCTTTAGTAAATTATGTACTTTATGTTTTAAGCCCCTTTTTTTATTATTAGACCGAATTCTGTACATGGCCTTCTTAAACTCAGAGACGCCTGAATGAGACCGCCAATAATAAATATCCATGTCATTGTGTGAAAACTTCTTTCTAAAATTTGAGTAAAAATACCATATAGATTATTTATATAGATGATTTCTTTGTAAAAATAAAGGTTAAGTCCATTAAATAGAAACGTAATTTTCAAAATTTATATATGTAGTAAACACACTTGTTTTATTACTAATCTAGTAATTAAAACTTTCAAATTTGTGATGTTATAGTAAACATGTCACCATGTTACCGGCTGAGAATTAAAAATGACTGACACGTCATTTTTTTTCCATGACTAGGATTTGCAATATGCTGACTTGTCCCCTATATCTAAGTTATTGACTTTTGACTTTCATTTTATTCTACCATCTTTCACTCACAAAATGTAACCGCCCAT